>JAZHYW010010033.1:0-15869 GCA_037355805.1 Ixodes ricinus | reverse complement strand
GAGCAAACGTTCCAATTACAATCAGGTGTTTATAGTTGTCCCCCATTTCAGACGTAGCGGGAACCATCCAGCAGGGAGCCCTATATTTGTCAAGTTTCAACACATTTGTTTTCGATGCAACTCATGAAGGCTGGAACATTGGACAATTTCAGCTAAAAAAAGATTTTATGATCCCTATCCTGTCAAACTTCACCACTAAAATGGAAGTCCTCGAACCTTATAAATATGTACAGACAAAATTTATTTCCAGAACTGGCTCGTGGAATGATTAAGAAACCAACGAGTTTCAAAGAAAACTATTTTTTTATGTTCCAAAGGACAGTAAACGAAAGTAGCTCTCCGGAGGCCTGGAAAGCACTGCTCAATCCAACGTTTTGAATGTTTCGGTTACTAAGAAAATTAGAAGTGTTAATCGGTTAACATTCTCCAAAATCTACAAACCAAGAGCTCACACTCTTCAATCCAGTGTCGACCCGTGACATCACCGTGTAAACGGTGCAGTTGGGTTGGTGTGATGGTGGACATAACACAAAAGCCGCGTGAATAACGTGCACTTTGCAAAAATGAGGTTCCCCTTAAGGTGACCGGTTCCCAAAATCTGTTTCAGAAACAAAGAATAATAAAAGGCGCGTACACAAACGTCCTGGGACCAGATGTCCCACGGCAGTCACAGAATTTCTCTGAGCACTTGCCGCAGCGTTGGTACTGCCATACATATAATGGCTAAGAATTACTAATTAGCTTTACTATTCATTGCAATGCTCAGTAACAGATACCGTCAGAAACATAAGCAGCCTCGGCAATCCTCTTCGCAAAGGTGTGGTAACTCATTGCAAAAAATGATTTGTCAATCGAGGAACGCACGCATAGTGCCTCCATGCTCAGTGCTGTCTTTGAATAATATCTCCAATAAAGTTTTTTTCTTCTTTTTCTTCTAGTATACGAAATGAAATTGAACTAAGAACAACGTAAAAAGAGTATAAGAAGAAACAAAATACAAATCAATCATAGAGGAACGTAGTCCGATTCCCGCGTACACGAAGAGCCTGCATAGCAAACGATTTCATGCCTGACGTTACGTCTGGCTTAACGAAACTGGTGAAAATCGGGGTGCAGTTTCGTACACACGGTCAGTTCTAGTTTAAATATTATCAGATCAAGATATATATGTATATATATATATATATATATATATATATATATATATATACATATATATATATATGTATATATATATATTTCCTGGCAAAAATACACCGAAACGCGAAATTTACTCTTACCGACGCATAAATGAAGAATCACTGGAAACTTTTTTTGTCCTGCTTGAGCAAACAAACTGGGAGAACGTCCTTTTGGAACGTGACCCCAACCTTGCGTATGCACTTTTTTCAAACAAATTTAAGCTTTGTTATGACGTTGCTTTTCCGCTTATTCGAGTAAATAGTCGTAAAAAAATGTACGAAAACCTTGGATTACAAATGACTTATACAGGCGTATTAAGATAAAAGATATGATGTACCATAATTTTATTAAATGTAGGAACCAAAATCTTCTCATCGAATTTAAAAAAAACAAGAAATAAATTGAACTCCGATCTTAAAAAGGCCAAATCCGAATATTATCAAGAAATATTTTCAAGGGTATACAATGACCCAAGAAAGATATGGGAAACCGTGAACGAAATTACAGATAGGAAAAGACGTGTGCAGGGAACGCAAAGTGTCGCTATCGACGGCAGGTACGTGAGTGGACAAGAAATGGCTAATCTAATGAATATGCATTTTGTTGACGTTGGTTCACCACCAGAACACGAAGATACTTCGCAATGCTGTGTCACAGACGCAATGACTTCCCTATCAAACACGATAATGCTATTACCAACTACGCCATATGAAGTAGAAGGGCTTATAAATAAAATTAGAAATAATGCCGCAGCTGGCGTAGACGACTTCAAGCCAAGGCCTGTCAAATATGTCTCCCAACAAATATCTTATATCTTGTCGCATGTAATCAATCGTACTCTAGAAACTGGAATATTTCCTAACGAACTGAAAATTGCAAGAGTTACTCCAATTTACAAGGGTGGCGGGGAACACCTTCTACAGAATTATAGACCAATCTCGGTTTTGCCAATTTTCTCAAAAATATTTGAAGGGGTTATTAATTCTAGACTAGACAATTTTTTTCCAGGCACAATGTATTAAACAAATGTCAATATGGCTTCCAAAAATCTAAATCAGCAGAGCAGGCTCTTGTAGAAGTAAAGGATAAAATTATAAACAATATTGAAAATAGATTATACACCTTAGGCTTATTCCTCGATTTCAGAAAGGCCTTCGATACGATCCAACATGACATATTACTAATTAAGCTTCAAAGGTACGGCATACGTGGGTTGCTTTGACTTTAATAAAAGACTACCTCCAAAATCGCATGCAGTATGTTTATATTAACAACAATTCTTCTAATACACTCAAAATAAAGTACGGTGTTCCGCAAGGGTCTATTTTGGGCCCCCTCTTATTTCTTCTTTATGTGAATGATATCACAAATATTTTGGGATCCCCTGAGCTTGTCATGTACGCAGACGACACTAACGCGTTTTTTGCTTCAACCTCTAAAGCGGCCTTAGAATCTATGACAAATAATTATCTGGACAATCTATCAGTGTGGCTTCAAAATAATAAATTACAACTAAACGTAAAAAAAACAAATATATAATTTTCACTCCCATTAATAGGTGCGACAACACTAAGGTGACAATATATTTCGAAAATAAAATTATAGAGGAGGTTACAGAACAAATATTTCTTGGTGTATGGTTCAATCGGGAGTTAAGTTGGAACACGCACATAAATAAGCTGAGCTCTGAGCTATCCCGAGCCGTCGGATGTATTTATAAAATAAGAGATCTCATACCTTTGTGGCTAAAAAAGAATATATATTACGCTTTATTTTACTCCAAACTGTGTTATTGCATTTTAGTCTGGGGCACGACATCGGCAACCAATTATAATAGGTTGATCATCTTACAAAAAAAAATTCTACGACTATTTGAAAATTATAAAGGTAAGCCTCAAGACCTCCCAACTGAACCGCTATTCAGCAAATATGGCCTACTTAAAGTGAATCAAATTTATTATTTTAAATTGTTACAGATAATACACACAAAAACCCTCTTCGCAATTCCGCCAGAAAACACAACGTATCACACACTTAGACATAGAATCAGACGACCTCCAAAAATACGTACCAATTACGGAAAACAAACGACGAGCTTCCAAGTCGCCAAAATCTTGAATAATACGGAAGATCTAATAGATTTTAACTGCAATATACTCCAATTCAAAAAAAGACTAAAGACACTTCTGGTGGGCAGTGACATTGTGTTCTGATATGTGTGTACTGTGTACTTATCAAATCATGTCCATAATTCGCTTTTGAATTGTTAAAACATGTTTCTGAACAATTTTTTTTATCATTGTTCGCTGACAAAACTATTGTGGGATAATTGATTGATCCTGTTTTTTGTTTCTGAGTTGTATATGATTTTATAGCTTCTTTTCTCTATTTTTTGTGTTCAAAAATCTATGTACCATACACTGCTGTGTTAGAACTGTAAAGGGGACAGAGACCTCGTCAGGCATCACGCCTTTAGTCTCTGCCCACCTCCCGGTCAATCGGGAAAAAAGAATAAAGAAAGAAGAAAAAAAATATATATATATATATATATATATATATATATATATATATATATATATATATATAAATGGCCTTTGTCTATATGAAGGCTCCCTATACCTAAAGAGCGCAAAAACGTAAGAACTTCCGGTTTATACCGGACAAACTCTTTAACGATGTTTGCGTGTCGCAACTGAATGTAATTTTGGGTATTTATGTAAGTTTTTTTTAATGCCTGTCACCACAGATCTGTGAAGCAACTAAGCGATATCCCGATCTAAAAATTGGATTGGCGTTGTTTGATCTGGAATCTGAAGACTCCACAAGAAGATGCGCTACAAAATATTTCAAAAAAGCTGCAGGCTATTGGCGAACCGAGGGCGTTTCAATTTATTTCAGAGGAACAGTGAACCAGTCTTCTTTTATTAAGTCAAATCCTCCCTGCCCAGCATAATAAAGCTACGAATGCAATTTTTTTATTATAATAAAATGTATTTCCCGCGAAAGTGTCCTGTTTATATTAACAACTAAGCTTGCCAGTAACAGTACTAAAACGTTCGACTTCTCCAACATCATCACTATACAACATTCAATATTTACTAGAGAACGCTGCCAAAGCTGCTTGCGTGAACATGGGGCGTGAACTCGTTGGTCAATTTCAGACGTTCTCAGGCAAACGAAACTATAGATGAAGCGACGCGCTTGCGCCAGTAGCTGTGACAGCGTACTTTCTTTTGTATAGACCGATCTTACTAAGCGTTCGGCTCATGCGCGACGCCGCCATAACTTTAGTGATAGCCTCCTCTATGCTGACAAAGCCTGGCAGCTCGCCAAGAGAAGCGGACGTCGAAATAGCAAAGGTGGAGTGGCAGACAACGTATCAGATGACAGCCACATGACTATCGCCCCGCTGCGGCGAGACGCCGAAGCACACTACTCCCGAGCGAACAAGTGTGTTTCGGGTCATCGCCACTGAAAACGCTGTGCGCTGACCTCCAGGTTCCCCGAGAAATGGCTTTTTTAATTCTCTGTGCTACGAGATCCTCGCGCTCCGAACCTGCGACTGCGTAATCTATTGCTTCGTCGTCGAACTGCCAGGCATTGTGAGTATACAGGAGGTTATGCTTCAGTTCACACGAGGCAGACGGCAGCGCGCAGGAGGTCTCGTGCCGTCTTGTGCTCTGCACGCGCAGAGCTCCAGCGCGGCTTTCGCTCGTGCAGAAAGCCTAAAGTTTCTTTGATGCATTGCGGAAGTG
The DNA here is from genome assembly GCA_037355805.1 of Ixodes ricinus. Taxonomy (NCBI): domain Eukaryota; kingdom Metazoa; phylum Arthropoda; class Arachnida; order Ixodida; family Ixodidae; genus Ixodes; species Ixodes ricinus. Next base: position 10,932 of record JAZHYW010010033.1, on the reverse strand, counting down.
GAGGGTTAGTCAGGTTGGCTGGCAAGATTGGTCTAATAATAATGATATAATAATAGTATTATTATTAACCCTTTGTTGCATACTTTAAAACTGTTGATGCGAATCATAACATTTTGCGTTTTTTCAACCATTAGTATGAGCTGAGACCAAGGACTTTTATTCTTGGCTTTCAGGAATGTAGTTTATTAATTACAGAATGTCCACTACAGTGGACAGCATGCACTGGAGGTACAAGATCCCTTTCGTCCCATGACCATTACTTTGGCTCTTTTCTAGATGCGGAGCATCTCTTGCTCGGGTCTATGTCCCGCGGCCTTGTAGTCCGCACTCACACTACGCACGCGCAACTCTCCTGCTTCCCTCTCTCCCTCAGCTGCGCGTTACTCTCTCTACTCTCTCTCTACCAGTTGCGTGCACTGCGCGTGCGTTCGTTTCTACTTGCACCGCGCGCGCACGCGCAACTCTCCTCCTCTAGTCTCCTCTCCTTCAAGTGTGAAAAAAATAAACGGCGAGCGACGAGCGTTCCAAGTTTCTCTGCCGCGAGCCGCGACGAAGGCTCGCGTAGGGGAAACCGCTAGGGCAGTCGGTGGCGCCATCTCTCGACGTCAGCACGCAACTGACTCTTTCCTCGGAACCAACACGATGCTCCGCATCACCCCATGATTCACCTCGGGAAGATGGTGTAAATTTTTAAACTCGACGTCTTTTTCTTTTAGACGGAGCTTGGGCTTCCGTGTCGCGATCCTCATCATCACTTTCATCACTTTGGCTGGTATCTTCCAAGCTATCATCACACCTGCCTTGATCATCCTCCATGTCATGATCGATGTCATCACTTCGCGCTCTAAAAGATTCTCATCAATTTCTGATCGGCAGACCATCTTTAATTAGGGCATTGATTCCTGAGTCAGAGAGTGGAATATCAAATAAAGCATCGATGCTTTCTTCTCTCAAAGGCGATTTGGTAGCAAACCATTTGCCACTAAAAACTAAAAAAATATAACAGAACATAGTTGTTTTTTTCCTTCAAATATGTAGAATAAGGGTGCTTTATTCATTACAACATAAAACTGGACCATTCAAGTATATTTACAGTGCCGCTGACCAAAAACAATTTGTGCATAGCACATCGCCCTACGTAATGCTGCTGTTCATGGTGTCCACCAGAGTGGACAATCCACAAACAGATCACTTACTGAACAATGAAGACTTATTGAACACTCATATTTATACAGATTACACCTTAAGATTTTATCGAAGGCATGAAAGTGTTTAACAGAGGGGTAATACGTTTTTTCAACAGTTTACGACGCATTTGCGAGGATGCACGTGCCTTATCTGGAATTCGTGGAATCTGCCATCTTAGATGCTGTATTTGCGAACACCAGTAGAACGGTGGTGCCATCTATGAGTGGCAATCGAAAACCCATATGTCCACTGAAGTGGACACCATCCGTACGGGTATTATGCGACCTGGCACTTTAGTTAAGAATTAAATAACTTTGTCCACTGTAGTGGCCACTATGCAACAAAGGGTTAATATTTGCTCAGGAGAGCCGCGGCACCGCATAAAGCCGAGAGACCGTACCATGAAGGCCCACGGTGCCGCGTCTAGTGATGGTGATTATGTGATGATATAACAGGCAAGATGAAAGTGATGTAGAATATCATACAATAGGTACTACCGGGGAAAAAATGAAATGTGAATAGAGGTGCGAGTGGCTAACGGTATAGGCTGCGCCGCCTGGAAGTGCGCCTAGGGGTGAGGGGGTGCGGCCTACTCCGATATGTTTACGCCCTGCGCTCAGCGCTCCCCCAGCTTCGGCATTGCACCGCATATGTTGCTCATGTTGGACTGAGGCACAAATCAAACATTGGGGGACAGCCGACATCTTTGGTGTACAGGTGCCGGGGACGGTGCTGGGAATTATTTATCTCGTTTCTTTTGTTATAGACTCAGGAGCCGCGAACCGTGGATTCATATTTCCTTCGATTCTCCCATGTTCCATAGTACACTCTCCTAAAAAAATGCCACTTCAGTCCTCTTTCCTCAATTGTAACCGCTAAAAAAAATTGGCTTAGCTCGTCAAGGTTCCTCCAGAATAAGGGGTCATGTTATCCAGATTCAATTTATTTTGTTTACGAAATTCAAATTTGGGACAACAGTAAAATAAACTCAGAATTTTAGAGGGTTGGAAATCTAACAAAAATATGGTCCGATCAACAACAGCATTCGAGCGAAGAAAACGAAAATTCGAAGAATACCCTGCAAAATTTCTTGAGAAATGAAACTCAGAAAACATGAAATCCTACTTGTAATCTATACATAGGATCTAGTGTTGGTGACGGAGTAAGAACCCAATAGACGGTATACCTTAAGATTGCGTTTGTTCCGTTCCACATGGCCTTATCTGCGCGTTTGACGAAGTGTTATCCTAAGCAGAATGCTTCAAAGGTGATGCGACACCAAGTCACGTGACGTCATTCGCCCCGCTAAATATAGCGGGGATCTCAATTGGTGTTGAGGTCGCGGGACGCCAATTTGCCCGCTAAATTTACGGTGATTACGCCGACGGCGTCGCCGCCGCCGGCTTCGTAAAACCTGGAAACGGGCGCCTCAGAGCTGCGCTAAAAAAAAAAAGAAAAAAAAAGGATTTCTTTAACGGTGGACTACGATTGTTTTTGTTTTCTTCACCCGGTCATTCTCAGAGGCGGTTGTTTCACACCAGTGGAAGATCGCAAAATCATTCAAATTTACAAATCGGGGAATCCCTTACCATTGAACAACTTTAAGTCCATCTCATTACTATAGTCATAAGCTAAGATTCTGGAAAATATCATGTTCAAGCACAAATTTGTTTTTCTTGAACCCAACCATTTCTTTATGTCGCGGCCAACATGGGTTTCTGCGTTAGCTTTCCACAACTACGATACTAACTGAAACGGCGCATGACATTGCTAAATTTGTGATCCGACAGTGACAAGTTGACATTGTACTTATCATTTACTCAAAAGCGTTCCATCGCGTTTCTCAGCCCAAGCTACTGTTGAAACTTTTCACTTATCTGATATAAGCGAAACAACGTCATGGGTTTAAGACTGTTTATCTTCCAGTCAGTTTTTTTCGCTCTGCGGTTTCTTCCTTTTACTTTTTTTTTGGGGGGGGTGCGTTTTTTTGGGGGGGGGGGGGTTGTGTTTTGACCGCTGTTATTTATTGTGTTTATTACCTATGTTAGGAATTTTGTATATGTAGGTATGAAATTTTTTGCTGATGACTGTCTTCGATTCAGTGCCGTCAAAAAATATCGAGGATTTACTGTTGCTTAACCTTTCACTAAAATGTTGTTCGACTGGTGTACTATCGCGGACAATTTGACCTGAAACAGCGCTCGGGCCTGTGCACGGTACTACCTGCGCCGCCTGTTGCATTGCTCCCTAAACACGGCGCACCCTGAGGCCGAGATAAATTATCACTTGCGCTCACTGCGCCGCTGTGCTCTTCCGGCCGTGTGCGAGCGAAAATATTGGCCGACGGAACCACCATCACGATGCGTGTGCCCTGGTGCCCAGTGTTCACGTTTTCAGCTAATATGCATTTCAGTGCATTTAAAGAAAGCGCCGAAGTTGAAAATGCGTTCTCACGCTCGTATCTCCTCGAGGAGCGCTGCCTGAGCTGCCTTGGCCCCCAAAAGGAGCCAATCTGAATATCATCGAACACGTTTGGAGGCGCATCAAGGTAGCCATGTCACGGCATCCCCTCCACCACGCCACTACCCACAAATTGTGGAAAGCAATGGGATTTTAGTGGGAGTGGCTTCGGCCCGAGCCGGAATTCGTGGCCGCGCTCCATGATTTCTCACCAAACAGGATGAGAGCCCTGGTCGCGGGTCAGGGGAGAATGACGCTGTATTAACTTCTTTTGTAAGTTTTACTGCGCCTCAGTACCCCCTGAACCGTACTTCTGCCGATTGGAACAATGCTTGATGCTACGGTTGCGACACACTGTTTGACGCCGTTAACAAGCACATACTTGTGTGTGGTGCCTTCTTGATCCCGATCTTCTTGTATAGTGCAGTTGAACTTCCATGACGACTATTAATCTTTTGTGTCTGACATTGTCCTCTGCGAATATGCTTTCAATTTAGTTTCAAACTGATTCTCCTGGCAAATACTGCTGTCGTGTTAGCAACTTTTTTTGCTGGAACATACACGTGGGCCAAGTAATAAAGAAATACTATTTTTAAACGTTTTCATACCAATCAAGGTTACAAAAGCTTCCAGTAACATGTATGCTTACCCTTTTTTAGACCACCTGAGATTGGGTGGAAGAAACAAGACGACGTCTTGTTTCTTCCACCCAGTCTCAGGTGGTATAAAAAATGGTAAACCTACACCAGCCCGCTTGCGGCCTAACTGCTCTTTCATGTATGATTACCGTTTTCTTAAACAGCTGTGATCAATGAAAAATAAAAACGAAACTACCTTGTAGCCAAAATAAATCCGGTATACACATTTTGGCCTGTATTTTACGATGTCCCTACTTTGTGCATGCACTCAATAAAACAAAAACAACCTGCAACGTCTTTTGATGTTACTTTCAAGAACGATAATCGCCGCCGCAATTTTAGATCAACATTATTTTTTCAGCAGTCAGCGATATTTTTACGTGATTCTACGTGATAGAGTAAAATAAATCACTTTCAGAAGTGAGAGGACAAGTGTTCTCTTTTGCTCCCCCCCCCCTGCCGCCCTACCACACACACGGCCGCTGTCGCACCCGCCGTCTGGCTAGCAGACGGCCGGAGGAGTGCAGTGGAGCAGCGAGCGCAAGTTATAATTTATCTCGGCCTGAGGGTGCCCCATGTGTGCGGAGCAAGGTGACGGGCGGCGCAGGTAGTACCATGCGCCGGCCGGAGCGCTGTTTCAGCTCATATAGTCCACGATAGTAATACTTGGCTGCTGCCCCATAATATAAAAAAATGTTTGCAGAAAACGTTATCAAAAGAAGAAATTCCACACTTAGTTTTTACTATCATCAAGTCTCTACAAACTGTGTTTATGTAAAAATATCTTCGAGTGAACTGTTCGTCTGATCTGAAGTGGAATGTACACGTTGATTCGATTGTTCGAAAAGCGGAAGGTTAAAATTGATATTTGAAAAGCAATCTTAAGCATGCGTCGTTTGATACAAAAAAATCACTGCTTACAAAACCTTGAGTGTAGCTTTTTTTGAATATGCCTCCCAGGTCTAGGACATTCACACGGCTGTAGATATTGTGAAGTTAATAAGAGTTTAAGAATATGAATTGCGATTCATTTACAATAAATTCAAACGATACGGATGTGGGACGTCACTGTACGAGAACGCAGGACTAGAGTTTCTATCCCCAAGGCGCCGTACAGCGATGCTAAAGTTCTTACATATGCTCTTGAATTACGTTTTTAGCATAGATGTTTCAACACTATATAACGTCACAAATGTTACCAGCTACGCGAGGCTTGCTGAATAGGGCGCCAAATCCGTATCTTCGTCATACTGGTCTTTTTACATTTCCTTTTTTCCATGAATAATCGAAGGGTGGATCAGACTTTCTGAAATTAAAATTAACCCGGCATCAGTCAAATTATATATAAAAAAAGACATTAAAAGGGTGTTTGTGAGGATTTGACTGTTTTGTCTTCTTTTGCTGTTCGTTGCGTGTCTATATTATTGTTGTGTGCTGCAATACATTTAAATAGTCTCTCATATACGCTAATGCGCAATAAAAGCATTTACCACTCCTGCCACCACACACAAAAGAAGGATAGCAGTAGGTTTAAATGAAAAAAAAATAATACTGCCGTCTATCATAGAATAAGATGGGAAGGGGTTATATTTCCAACGTTCGACCTCCTGCGCGAGCACCATGATTTCCGCCATGCTTTGGCTGGGAGAAAGTGCTCGAGTTGCCCGAGGTGTTGAAGCGATGTCAAAAGCCCTGAAGCATTTTCCTGCCGTCCTTTTTGCGACTGCAGTCGACGACTGGGTAAGAACCTGTAGTGACTGTTGACTAACCCACGCCCGACGTGGCTGGCACGAGACACATGGGGAGTGCTCAAAAGAAACGCACGAGATAAAGACGTTTTTCTGCCTGCGAGCCTGGACTGGATGGTCGCTCATTTCGCATCGGTTGTGGGCACCGTAACATAGGAAACTCGACATGGTCTCAGAAGTGGCCACGCCATGCCAAAACTGAGGAGCGATGGCAGAAGCCGCCAAACAGAATCCGTCAGGAATTCTCGCCTCCTCCAGCAGCCGCCACCACTAAAATTCAAGAATTCGTCGGAGTGGCCAAGCTGGATAGAGCACTTCGATGACTACCGCTACGCGACTGGTATCAACGAGCGAAGTGACGATGCGCAAGTCTGTACCCTGTTATACACCATGGGCGAACAGGCAAGAGGCCTTTTAGCGACGTTTGACATAGCAGGAGAGATGCAAAGAAATTTGACATCGTAAAAAAGAAGTTCGATGTTCGAGAGCGCGTGCTTTCATCGTAAAAAAGAAAAGATGTTCGAGAGCGCGTGCTTCCTCCGTCGGCAACAAACGAAGGGCGAGACGGTCGATCAGTTCCTCACGGCGCTGCACGTGCAGGCTGAACGCTGTGACTTTGACGAAATGAAACAGCGGATCATTCGAGACCAATTAGTGGTTAGCCTTCTTGACGAGAAGCTCTCGGAATCCCTCCAGATGGACTCCAAGCTTACTCTTACCACTGCAACAGCCAAGGCGAGACTAAAAGAAACAGTGCACGAGCAGCAACACACCCTTCGATCAACCGATCCGCTGCCGTCCAAAGATAGCCAGGGCTGCGACCTGGATGTGAACGCTTTGCGCCTCCACTGCAAGCGGCCGGACAGAAAGGGCAATGTTCCGGACGAATCGTCTCTCCAACAGTAGTGTCAGCTGTGCGGTGGAGACGAGCACCAGCGGTCACTATGTCCTGCTAGAATTCATAACTGCTTCAACTGCCAGATAAGGGACACCAAAATAGTTCTCAAAGCTGTACCAGTCTTTGCAAAGATTGACTCAGGTGCCGAGGTATCCGTAGTACCCTCAGCCTTCCCAGGCATTCCAGGCCAGCTGGAAAAAGCTGACGTAGCCTAACGTGGCTGGCGGACAGAGCCTAGCTGTACTGGGAAAGTTCAGGGCCAAGTTGTCATTGGAAAGAAAACCTTTCATTCCATACCGTGTACTTAGTCAGCCCACTGCGCCACGTCTTGCTTGGGTTGCAAGCGATTGAGTCCTTGGGAGTCATTAAGTTTGTAGGCGATATCCTGGAGGACAAAGATCACTTTGACGTGCTGTATTTCCAGATGTTTCGTAATCTGGGCACCATTCCCGGCGAATACACTCTCCACCTGATTCCCGACGTTACACCATTTGCAATAAGCACAGCTAGGCGGATTCTGATCCCGCTGCGTGATGCGGTAAAGTGCGAAATTGAGAAAATGGTAGAAATGGGGATAATCCGTCGGTATGAGGTGCCTACAGAGTGGTGCGCGGGAATAGTGCCTGTGCTCAGATCGTTCGGAGATGTAAGAATATGTGTCGATGTCATTTAACTAAACAGGAGCGTGCGAAGTGAGGGATTTGTCATTCAAACAGAAGATCAAATGTTAGGATTGCTCGCCGAATGCGGCTTTTTTCAAAGTTAAACGCAAACTCAGGTTTTCATCAAATAAAGTTATCAAAGGCCTTCCATGACCTCACGACATTTATCATTCCGTATGCAAGGTACTGCTTTACGAGGCTTCCATTCGGTATAAGCTCTCCCCCAGAATACTTCCAGAAGCGAATGTCAGAAACTTTTGCGGGTCTTCCTGGGGTCGTTAACCTTACGGATGACGTTTTGATTTTCGGGAAAGACAAAGCTGAACATGATGACAGGCTAAAGAAAACCTTAGATAAGCTTTCAGACTTTAACGTCACTCTTTACAAGTCCAAATGCATTTTCGGGGCGAAGGAAGTAACCTTTCTGGGTTACGGCGTCAGTGCAGACGGCATAAAACCTGACACTGAAAAGGTCAGAGCCATTCGGAACCTTGAAACTCCTACAGACGTGTCAAAGGTCAGTCGAGTCCTAGGTATGGCCAACCAGTTGGGCCGGTTCTTACCTAACCGAGCACACAAGACCTCTCTTCTCAGGGCATTGTTAAAAAAAGATGTGGAGTGGGCGTGGGGCCCAGTTCAAGAGGCAGCTCTGAGCGCAATCAAAGACAGCATCTGCTGGGCTGAGTGCATGGCGAAGTATGACGCCACCCTGCCCACTGTTGTTTTCCGCAGATGCCTCGTCGTTCGGCCTTGGCGCAGTTCTTTCTCAGGTCCAGAAAATTGGCGACCGACGACGTACTGCGTTTGCTTCTTGCTCTTTAACCTCAGCGGAGACGAGGTACGCGCAGATCAAGAAAGAGTCGCCGGCGTTAACGTGGGCCACTGAAAGGTCTGATGGGTACTTTAGCGGGCTCGATGCCGTCTTTGAGACTGACCATAATCCATTAATTCGATTGCTGGGAACTTACTTTATTGACGTCCTACCTACCCGCGTGCAGCGGTTTGCATAAGGTTCATGCGCTACCGCTTCGAAATGGTTCACGTACTGGGAAAGCAGCTCATTACGGCTGACGGTTTTTCTCGTGCTCCACTTACATACAAACGGGCAGTTCTGGACGAACTTACAGTTGGAGAAGTAACCGCATACTCGCTAGGCTGCCTGATGGGGCTAGAAACCGGACAAGATTTTGTATCCAAAGTAAAACAGTATCAAGCGTCTGATCTTGAGATCAGAGGCTTGATACTTCTCCAGGGATTATTTTCGTCATTCTTGTCCAGCTCGCTTGAAACTTTGCATTTTCTTGCATTATAATCATAACCTAAAATTGCAAGCTTCACCCTTGTTGGTGTTAGACTGGTGGCAGCTGATAAAACCCGTTTGCTCTGCTGACGTCTAGCCCCTAATTAGCTCAGTTGGTAGACGTTCTACCTGTCATGGAGAGGTCCCGGGTTCGATTCCCGGACCAGGCGGATTTTTTCGGTCACGCATCAGTCACATAGCTGTGTTTGGGGCTTTGTGTTTGTCCTTTGTCCCTCTCGTTCCCCTTCTCAAGGGAATATTTTCGTCATTCTTGTCCAGCTCGCTTGCAACTTTGTATTTAATTGCATTATAAACATAACCTAAAATTGCAAGCTTCACCCTTTTTGGTGTTAGACTGGTGGCAGCTGATAAAACCCGTTTGCTCTACTGACGTCTGACCCCTGGTTAGCTCAGTTCGTAGAACGCTCCACCTGTAATGGAGAGGTCCCGGGTTCGATACCCGGACCAGGCGGATTTTTTCGGTCGCGCACCAGTCACCTAGCTGTGTTTGGAGATTTGTGTTTGTCCTTTGTACCTGTTGTTCCCCTTTCCAGGGATTATTTTCGTCACTCTTGTCCAGCTCGCTTGCACCTTTGCATTTAATTGCATTATAATCATAACCTAAAATTGCTAAGCTTCACCCCTGTTGGTGTTAAACTGGTGACAGCTGACAAAACCCGTTTGCTCTACTGACGTCTAAACCCTGATTAGCTCAGTTAGTAGAGCGCTCCGCCTGGAATGCAGAGGTCCCGGGTTCGATACCCGGACCGGGCGGATTATTTCGGTCGTGCACCAGTCACCCAGCTGTGTTTGGAGATTTGTGTTTGTCCTTTGTACCTGTTGTTCCCCTTTCCAGGGATTATTTTCGTCACTCTTGTCCAGCTCACTTGCACCTTTGCATTTAATTGCATTATAATCATAACCTAAAATTGCAAGCTTCACCCCTGTTGGTGTTAAACTGGTGACAGCTGACAAAACCCGTTTGCTCTACTGACGTCTAGCCCCTAATTAGCTCAGTTAGTAGAGCGCTCCGCCTGGAATGCAGAGGTCCCGGGTTCGATACCCGGACCGGGCGGATTATTTCGGTCGTGCACCAGTCACCCAGCTGTGTTTGGAGATTTGTGTTTGTCTTATGTCCCTATTGGAAAATCTTAATGACAGAAAGGTCGTGGAAAAACCTCACACAAGGGTAACCGTAATATGGTACATCCTATACCAGCGGCAGGCGGCTCCTCCATAGTGGATTGGGATTCAAGGCCCGTTCACACTCTTGCGATCTCTTAAACCTGGATTCCTTGCGACCTCTTAAACCTGGGACACACTGGCGCCATCTATTGGGTAGCAGTGTAAACTCGGCGGTCCGGCATATTTTTTTCATTTCTCTCGCGCATTATCCTTTCTTTCTTGGCTCGAAAAACTTTTGGAAACGTTATAAACGAGCCTTTCTCATAGGTATTACGCACATTCGACCTCGGAAATGCCGCAAAACCGTCGCTCTTAGTAAATGCAGTTCCCGATCACCGCATAGATGGCGCCATCTATGCGGTGATCGTGGAACTGCATTTCACAAAGCGACGGTTTGCGAGCGTTTCTCGAAGATCGAATGCGTAATACTATGATAATGCGTTATAACGTTGCCGAAAGTTTGCTGCGAATAGAAAAAATATGCGCAGAGTGAAAGATTGCCGCTGCGCATTTAAAATGGCCGATCCAGGACAGAAGTGTCGAACGGACCTTATGCAAGGGCTGAAACGAGAGGGAACCATAGAAGCCTGTCGTATTATAGGACATCCTATACTGGCGGATTGGAATATGGCGGAACCATGTAGGCGCGTGGAACCAACAAAGCTAACGTAATATGGGACAACCTATACCAGTGAAAATGCGATACCGGAAATCGTGGAGCCATATATGGCTTCACAATGCTGGTATCACGTTTTCACTGTTCTGAAGGCGATCTTTTTTAACTTTACATATTTGTTAAAAAGGTTTAAAAAAATAAGAAACCGAAGTCTGGAAAGACGTCAAAATTAAAAAA
>JAZHYW010010032.1:0-14086 GCA_037355805.1 Ixodes ricinus | reverse complement strand
AACCCGAAGGAAAAATCCATCAATGTAACGCTGTCTGGCAGTCGATGTTTTCTAGTGGACACCTGTCTGTGCCTGATTGTACGTCAAGCACGTCTGATTGGCCAACAAGTTACTCTGACCGACAGTCAAACTCCAGTCAGACTCCGCTTGTCGGCTTTCTGATGGTTTCCTGGTGGCAGTCGGCCGCCGCGAAATGCCGTCAAGATTTCTTGGTGGCGATTCTGACTGTACATCGATTGTCTCTGACTGTACGTCAAAAAGCTTTGACGTGCAGACAGACGTACGGTCAAAGGACGTAAAGTTCGTTCGGATACCACTATTTCGTCAAATCTATGAATACGAAAAATAATCTATGCACGAGAAAACGATTTCGGAACGTGAGCCCATAAAACCGCTGATGTTAGAGATATGACAAGCAGGGCACCCGACAACCCTGATCAGAAGCCCGCCGAAACGCCGAACATGCCGAGCACGCCAAACGCGCCACTTTCTACTTTCGCCACTTTCGCTTCGCCCATAGAAGCTTCGCCGAGCTTCCATGAACGATCGCTCTCAACTCGTTTTGTTTGCGCGCTTGTGCCACCCTGTCGATCCAGCCCGGGCTCTACAATGTCTTATGTTTTAGTAGAATTTCTCCTCGACAAGACCCAGTCTGTCGTGAGTTCCGACTATAGCCTCGTTTACATGAAAGCGACTTCAGCGCATCGACTCCACTCGTTCTTCGAACGAAGCCGACGCGGCAACGTTTACATGAATGCGGACTAGAAGGTGGCGCCACGCCGTGTCAAAGCTCGAAGTTATGCAGTTCCGGCACCAGCCGCACCACGTTTTCCGGTTCGTCGCACGTGGAGGCATTTCGACGCGTTCAGTGAACGTAAAGATCGTGCCCGCTGTCTTCGGTGCTGTGGAAGAAGTTACGAGACGGAAGAAACATCAGAACCCAAGCGTTTAGTGCTCCAGGCCGGGCCGCCGGGTCACTCTGGACCAGAGGCGACGTGTGTGCGCACGCTTTGAGGACGCCTCCGCGCTTCGCCGCGCCAGACCTCGCCGATCGCGACCGGACCCCGAGTCCGAAAGGCTGCCGACCCATTGCAGTTTGGCTCGGCATCTGGATGCGCTGGTGTGCTTGGTGACAATACTTGGACAACTCGGATACCGCTTGCCCGCCGGAACTTCCCGATGCACTCAACACTGGATACTGTGCTTGTGCGTGCTGTGTGTGTGTTCCGTGCACCGTGTTTGGTGACGACACGCGCCTTGCATTGTCTGTTGCAGTGGGCGGCAGCGCTTCGAGAGTTTAGGTTCTGCGCTCGCGTCGGTCTGCCGGCCGGCGCTCGCCCGGCGGCGACGTTCGCGCTGCGGGCGCACGGATACTGACGCGCCTATCGTTGCCCTGGATGGATACCCACTGACCTCGGCTTTGAATCTTTATATAGTGCGAAGCTGCCGACCCATTGCAGTTTGGCTCGGCATCTGGATGCGCTGGTGTGCTTGGTGACAATACTTGGACAACTCGGATACCGCTTGCCCGCCGGAACTTCCCGATGCACTCAACACTGGATACTGTGCTTGTGCGTGCTGTGTGTGTGTTCCGTGCACCGTGTTTGGTGACGACGCCTGGACGACCGTGTGCGCCGCCGGAATTACCGCTGCGCTCACCACTGGACTCTACAAAAGTATTTCGTGCTATGCCCTTAGCCGTTACAACCGAGAGATCGTCGCAATTTCAGACCCAGTCCGCCTGGGTCTGAAATCGCGACGATCTCTCGGTTGTAACGGCTAAGGGCATAGCACCAAATTCTTTGTAGAGTCCAGTGGTGAGCGCAGCGGGAATTCCGGCGGTGCACCGCCTGGGTCTAAAATTGGGGCTGGAAATGCGCGGTTTCAGGGTGGATACGAACTGGTGCCCCAATTTTGGGTCTAGGCGGAACCGGCATTTTTCATTCCGGCCTGTATCTGACATTTTCGTACGGGTCCCTTTTACCTGAAAAACGCAAATTTGGAAGGTACATTCCATCAAAGACCACCACATACGTAATTTGGGACATTCCATCAGTGGCAGTCAGACGTCATCTGATGGACCATCAGGGCACGTTCCACCAGGGCTGCTGACTGGCAGTCAGACGTCATCTGATGGACCATCAGGGCACGTTCCACCAGGGCTGCTGACTGGCAGTCAGTGTCCCAAATTACGTATCTTGATGGAATTTTCAATAGGGAAGCAAACGTTCCTATTACAATCAGGTGTTTATAGTTGTCCCCCATTTCAGACGTATCGGGAACCATCCAGCAGGGAGCCCTATATTTGTCAAGTTTCAACCCATTTGTTTTTGATGCAACTCATGAAGGCTGCACATTGGACATTTCAGCTAAAAGATTTTATGATCCCTATCCTGTCTAACTTCACCACTAAAATGGAAGTCCTCCAACCTTATAAATATGTACAGACAAAAATTATTTCAGAGCTGGCTGGTGGAATGATTAAGCAACCAACGAGTTTCAAAGAAAACTATTTTTTATGTTCCAAAGAACAGTAAATGAAGTGCTCTCCGGAGGCCTGGAGAGCACTGCTCAATCCAACGTTTTGAATGTTTCAGTTACTAAGAAAATTAGAAGTGTTAATCGGTTAACATTCTCCAAAATCTACAAACCAAGAGCTCACACTCTTCAATCCAGTGTCGACCCGCGACATCACCGTGTAAACGGTGCAGTGGGTTGGTGTGATGGTGGACATAACACAAAAGCCGCGTGAATAACGTGCACTTTGCAAAAATGAGGTTCCCCTAAAGGTGACCGGTTCCCAAAATCTGTTTCAGAAACAAAGAATAATAAAAGGCGGGTACACAAACGTCCTGAGACCACATGTCCCATGGCATAGTCACAGAATTTCTCTGAACACTTGCCGCAGCGTTGGTACTGCCATACATAGAATGGCTAAGAATTACTAATTAGCTTTACTATTCATTGCAATGCTCAGTAACAGATACCGTCAGAAACATAAGCAGCCTCGGCAATCCTCTTCGCAAAGGTGTGGTAACTCATTGCAAAAAATGATTTGTCAATCCGAGGAACGCACGCATAGTGCCTCCATGCTCAGTGCTGTCTTTGAATAATATCTCAATAAAAGTTTTTTCTTCTTTTGTTTCTAGTATACGAAATGAAATTGAACTAAGAACAACGTAAAAAAGAGTATAAGAAGAAACAAAATACAAAACAATCATAGAAGAACATAGTCCAATTCCCGCGTACACGAAGTGCCTGCATAGCCGACGATCTCATGCCTAACGTTACGTCTGGCTTAACGAAACTGGTGAAAATCGGGGTGCAGTTTCGTACACACGGTCAGTTCTAGTTTAAATATTATCCAGACTATATTATATATATATATATATATATATATATATGGCCTTTGTCTATATGAAGGCTCCCTATACCTAAAGAGCGCAAAACGTAAGAACTTCCGGTTTATACCGGATCAAACTCTTTAACGATGTTTGCGTGTCGCAACTGAATGTAATTTTGGGTATTTATGTAAGTTTTTTTTAATGCCTGTCACCACAGATCTGCGAAGCAACTAAGCGATATCCCGATCTAAAAATTGGATTGGCGTTGTTTGATCTGGAATCTGAAGACTCCACAAGAAGATGCGCTACAAAATATTTCAAAAAAGCTGCAGGCTATTGGCGAACCGAGGGCGTTTCAATTTATTTCAGAGGAACAGTGAACCAGTCTTCTTTTATTAAGTCAAATCCTCCCTGCCCAGCATAATAAAGCTACGAATGCAATTTTTTTATTATAATAAAATGTATTTCCCGCGAAAGTGTCCTGTTTATATTAACAACTAAGCTTGCCAGTAACAGTACTAAAACGTTCGACTTCTCCAACAACATCACTATACAACATTCAATATTTACTAGAGAACGCTGCCAAAGCTGCTTGCGTGAACATGGAGCGTGAACTCGTTGGTCAATTTCAGACGTTCTCAGGCAAACGAAACTATAGATGAAGCCACGCGCTTGCGCCAGTAGCTGTGACAGCGTACTTTTTTTTGTATAGACCGATCTTACTAAGCGTTCGGCTCATGCGCGACGCCGCCATAACTTTAGTGATAGCCTCCTCTATGCTGACAAAGCCTGGCAGCTCGCCAAGAGAAGCGGACGTCGAAATAGCAAAGGTGGAGTGGCAGACAACGTATCAGATGACAGCCACATGACTATCGCCCCGCTGCGGCGAGACGCCGAAGCACACTACTCCCGAGCGAACAAGTGTGTTTCGGGTCATCGCCACTGAAAACGCTGTGCGCTGACCTCCAGGTTCCCCGAGAAATGGCTTTTTAATTCTCTGTGCTACGAGATCCTCGCGCTCCGAACCTGCGACTGCGTAATCTATTGCTTCGTCGTCGAACTGCCAGGCATTGTGAGTATACAGGAGGTTATGCTTCAGTTCACACGAGGCAGACGGCAGCGCGCAGGAGGTCTCGTGCCGTCTTGTGCTCTGCACGCGCAGAGCTCCAGCGCGGCTTTCGCTCGTGCAGAAAGCCTAAAGTTTCTTTGATGCATTGCGGAAGTGGAGGGTTAGTCAGGTTGGCTGGCAAGATTGGTCTAATAATAATGATATAATAATAGTATTATTATTAACCCTTTGTTGCATACTTTAAAACTGTTGATGCGAATCATAACATTTTGCGTTTTTTCAACCATTAGTATGAGCTGAGACCAAGGACTTTTATTCTTGGCTTTCAGGAATGTAGTTTATTAATTACAGAATGTCCACTATAGTGGACAGCATGCACTGGAGGTACAAGATCCCTTTCGTCCCATGACCATTACTTTGGCTCTTTTCTAGATGCGGAGCATCTCTTGCTCGGGTCTATGTCCCGCGGCCTTGTAGTCCGCACTCACACTACGCACGCGCAACTCTCCTGCTTCCCTCTCTCCCTCAGCTGCGCGTTACTCTCTCTCTCTCTCTCTACCAGTTGCGTGCACTGCGCGTGCGTTCGTTTCTACTCGCACCGCGCGCGCACGCTCAACTCTCCTCCTCTAGTCTCCTCTCCTTCAAGTGTGAAAAAAATAAACGGCGAGCGACGAGCGTTCCAAGTTTCTCTGCCGCGAGCCGCGACGAAGGCTCGCGTAGGGGTAACCGCTAGGGCAGTCGGTGGCGCCATCTCTCGACGTCAGCACGCAACTGACTCTTTCCTCGGAACCAACACGATGCTCCGCATCACCCCATGGTTCACCTCGGGAAGATGGTGTAAATTTTTAAACTCGACGTCTTTTTCTTTTAGACGGAGCTTGGGCTTCCGTGTCGCGATCCTCATCATCACTTTCATCACTTTGGCTGGTATCTTCCAAGCTATCATCACACCTGCCTTGATCATCCTCCATGTCATGATCGATGTCATCACTTCGCGCTCTAAAAGATTCTCATCAATTTCTGATCGGCAGACCATCTTTAATTAGGGCATTGATTCCTGAGTCAGAGAGTGGAATATCAAATAAAGCATCGATGCTTTCTTCTCTCAAAGGCGATTTGGTAGCAAACCATTTGCCACTAAAAACTAAAAAAATATAACAGAACATAGTTGTTTTTTTCCTTCAAATATGTAGAATAAGGGTGCTTTATTCATTACAACATAAAACTGGACCATTCAAGTATATTTACAGTGCCGCTGACCAAAAACAATTTGCTGCATAGCACATCGCCCTACGTAATGCTGCTGTTCATGGTGTCCACCAGAGTGGACAATCCACAAACAGATCACTTACTGAACAATGAAGACTTATTGAACACTCATATTTATACAGATTACACCTTAAGATTTTATCGAAGGCATGAAAGTGTTTAACAGAGGGGTAATACGTTTTTTCAACAGTTTACGACGCATTTGCGAGGATGCACGTGCCTTATCTGGAATTCGTGGAATCTGCCATCTTAGATGCTGTATTTGCGAACACCAGTAGAACGGTGGTGCCATCTATGAGTGGCAATCGAAAACCCATATGTCCACTGAAGTGGACACCATCCGTACGGGTATTATGCGACCTGGCACTTTAGTTAAGAATTAAATAACTTTGTCCACTGTAGTGGCCACTATGCAACAAAGGGTTAATATTTGCTCAGGAGAGCCGCGGCACCGCATAAAGCCGAGAGACCGTACCATGAAGGCCCACGGTGCCGCGTCTAGTGATGGTGATTATGTGATGATATAACAGGCAAGATGAAAGTGATGTAGAATATCATACAATAGGTACTACCGGGGAAAAAATGAAATGTGAATAGAGGTGCGAGTGGCTAACGGTATAGGCTGCGCCGCCTGGAAGTGCGCCTAGGGGTGAGGGGGTGCGGCCTACTTCGATATGTTTACGCCCTGCGCTCAGCGCTACCCCAGCTTCGGCATTGCACCTCATATGTTGCTCATGTTGGACTCGAGGCACAAATCAAACATTGGGGGACAGCCGACATCTTTGGTGTACAGGTGCC
Source organism: Ixodes ricinus (assembly GCA_037355805.1). Taxonomy (NCBI): domain Eukaryota; kingdom Metazoa; phylum Arthropoda; class Arachnida; order Ixodida; family Ixodidae; genus Ixodes; species Ixodes ricinus. Next base: position 7,606 of record JAZHYW010010032.1, on the reverse strand, counting down.
GGGGACGGTGCTGGGAATTATTTATCTCGTTTCTTTTGTTATAGACTCAGGAGCCGCGAACCGTGGATTCATATTTCCTTCGATTCTCCCATGTTCCATAGTACACTCTCCTAAAAAAATGCCACTTCAGTCCTCTTTCCTCAATTGTAACCGCTAAAAAAAATTGGCTTAGCTCGTCAAGGTTCCTTCCAGAATAAGGGGTCATGTTATCCAGATTCAATTTATTTTGTTTACGAAATTCAAATTTGGGACAACAGTAAAATAAACTCAGAATTTTAGAGGGTTGGAAATCTAACAAAAATATGGTCCGATCAACAACAGCATTCGAGCGAAGAAAACGAAAATTCGAAGAATACCCTGCAAAATTTCTTGAGAAATGAAACTCAGAAAACATGAAATCCTACTTGTAATCTATACATAGGATCTAGTGTTGGTGACGGAGTAAGAACCCAATAGACGGTATACCTTAAGATTGCGTTTGTTCCGTTCCACATGGCCTTATCTGCGCGTTTGACGAAGTGTTATCCTAAGCAGAAAGCTTCAAAGGTGATGCGACACCAAGTCACGTGACGTCATTTGCCCCGCTAAATATAGCGGGGATCTCAATTGGTGTTGAGGTCGCGGGACGCCAATTTGCCCGCTAAATTTACGGTGATTACGCCGACGGCGTCGCCGCCGCCGGCTTCGTAAAACCTGGAAACGGGCGCCTCAGAGCTGCGCTAAAAAAAAAAAGAAAAAAAAAGGATTTCTTTAACGGTGGACTACGATTGTTTTTGTTTTCTTCACCCGGTCATTCTCAGAGGCGGTTGTTTCACACCAGTGGAAGATCACAAAATCATTCAAATTTACAAATCGGGGAATCCCTTACCATTGAACAACTTTAAGTCCATCTCATTACTATAGTCATAAGCTAAGATTCTGGAAAATATCATGTTCAAGCACAAATTTGTTTTTCTTGAACCCAACCATTTCTTTATGTCGCGGCCAACATGGGTTTCTGCGTTAGCTTTCCACAACTACGATACTAACTGAAACGGCGCATGACATTGCTAAATTTGTGATCCGACAGTGACAAGTTGACATTGTACTTATCATTTACTCAAAAGCGTTCCATCGCGTTTCTCAGCCCAAGCTACTGTTGAAACTTTTCACTTATCTGATATAAGCGAAACAACGTCATGGGTTTAAGACTGTTTATCTTCCAGTCAGTTTTTTTCGCTCTGCGGTTTCTTCGTTTTACTTTTTTTTTGGGGGGGGTGCGTTTTTTTGGGGGGGGGGGGGTTGTGTTTTGATTGCTGTTATTTATTGTGTTTATTACCTATGTTAGGAATTTTGTATATGTAGGTATGAAATTTTTTGCTGATGACTGTCTTCGATTCAGTGCCGTCAAAAAATATCGAGGATTTACTGTTGCTTAACCTTTCACTAAAATGTTGTTCGACTGGTGTACTATCGCGGACAATTTGACCTGAAACAGCGCTCGGGCCTGTGCACGGTACTACCTGCGCCGCCTGTTGCATTGCTCCCTAAACACGGCGCACCCTGAGGCCGAGATAAATTATCACTTGCGCTCACTGCGCCGCTGTGCTCTTCCGGCCGTGTGCGAGCGAAAATATTGGCCGACGGAACCACCATCACGATGCGTGTGCCGTGGTGCCCAGTGTTCACGTTTTCAGCTAATATGCATTTCAGTGCATTTAAAGAAAGCGCCGAAGTGGAAAATGCGTTCTCACGCTCGTATCTCCTCGAGGAGCGCTGCCTGAGCTGCCTTGGCCCCCAAAAGGAGCCAATCTGAATATCATCGAACACGTTTGGAGGCGCATCAAGGTAGCCATGTCACGGCATCCCCTCCACCACGCCACTACCCACAAATTGTGGAAAGCAATGGGATTTTAGTGGGAGTGGCTTCGGCCCGAGCCGGAATTCGTGGCGGCGCTCCATGATTTCTCACCAAACAGGATGAGAGCCCTGGTCGCGGGTCAGGGGAGAATGACGCTGTATTAACTTCTTTTGTAAGTTTTACTGCGCCTCAGTACCCCCTGAACCGTACTTCTGCCGATTGGAACAATGCTTGATGCTACGGTTGCGACACACTGTTTGACGCCGTTAACAAGCACATACTTGTGTGTGGTGCCTTCTTGATCCCGATCTTCTTGTATAGTGCAGTTGAACTTCCATGACGACTATTAATCTTTTGTGTCTGACATTGTCCTCTGCGAATATGCTTTCAATTTAGTTTCAAACTGATTCTCCTGGCAAATACTGCTGTCGTGTTAGCAACTTTTTTTGCTGGAACATACACGTGGGCCAAGTAATAAAGAAATACTATTTTTAAACGTTTTCATACCAATCAAGGTTACAAAAGCTTCCAGTAACATGTATGCTTACCCTTTTTTAGACCACCTGAGATTGGGTGGAAGAAACAAGACGACGTCTTGTTTCTTCCACCCAGTCTCAGGTGGTATAAAAAATGGTAAACCTACACCAGCCCGCTTGCGGCCTAACTGCTCTTTCATGTATGATTACCGTTTTCTTAAACAGCTGTGATCAATGAAAAATAAAAACGAAACTACCTTGTAGCCAAAATAAATCCGGTATACACATTTTGGCCTGTATTTTACGATGTCCTACTTTGTGCATGCACTCAATAAAACAAAAACAACCTGCAACGTCTTTTGATGTTACTTTCAAGAACGATAATCGCCGCCGCAATTTTAGATCAACATTATTTTTTCAGCAGTCAGCGATATTCTTACGTGATTCTACGTGATAGAGTAAAATAAATCACTTTCAGAAGTGAGAGGACAAGTGTTCTCTTTTGCTCCCCCCCCCCTGCCGCCCTACCACACACACGGCCGCTGTCGCACCCGCCGTCTCGCTAGCAGACGGCCGGAGGAGTGCAGTGGAGCAGCGAGCGCAAGTTATAATTTATCTCGGCCTGAGGGTGCCCCATGTGTGCGGAGCAAGGTGACGGGCGGCGCAGGTAGTACCATGCGCCGGCCGGAGCGCTGTTTCAGCTCATATAGTCCACGATAGTAATACTTGGCTGCTGCCCCATAATATAAAAAAATGTGTGCAGAAAACGTTATCAAAAGAAGAAATTCCACACTTAGTTTTTACTATCATCAAGTCTCTACAAACTGTGTTTATGTAAAAATATCTTCGAGTGAACTGTTCGTCTGATCTGAAGTGGAATGTACACGTTGATTCGATTGTTCGAAAAGCGGAAGGTTAAAATTGATATTTGAAAAGCAATCTTAAGCATGCGTCGTTTGATACAAAAAAATCACTGCTTACAAAACCTTGAGTGTAGCTTTTTTTGAATATGCCTCCCAGGTCTAGGACATTCACACGGCTGTAGATATTGTGAAGTTAATAAGAGTTTAAGAATATGAATTGCGATTCATTTACAATAAATTCAAACGATACGATTGTGGGACGTCGCTGTACGAGAACGCCGGACTAGAGTTTCTATCCCCAAGGCGCCGTACAGCGATGCTAAAGTTCTTACATATGCTCTTGAATTACGTTTTTAGCATTGATGTTTCAACACTATATAACGTCACAAATGTTCCCAGCTACGCGAGGCTTGCTGAATAGGGCGCCGAATCCGTATCTTCGTCATACTGGTCTTTTTACATTTCCTTTTTTCCATGAATAATCGAAGGGTGGATCAGACTTTCTGAAATTAAAATTAACCCGGCATCAGTCAAATTATATATAAAAAAAGACATTAAAAGGGTGTTTGTGAGGATTTGACTGTTTTGTCTTCTTTTGCTGTTCGTTGCGTGTCTATATTATTGTTGTGTATTGCAATACATTTAAATAGTCTCTCATATACGCTAATGCGCAATAAAAGCATTTACCACTCCTGCCACCACACACAAAAGAAGGATAGCAGTAGGTTTAAATGAAAAAAAATAATACTGCCGTCTATCATAGAATAAGATGGGAAGGGGTTATATTTCCAACGTTCGACCTCCTGCGCGAGCACCATGATTTCCGCCATGCTTTGGCTGGGAGAAAGTGCTCGAGTTGCCCGAGGTGTTGAAGCGATGTCAAAAGCCCTGAAGCATTTTCCTGCCGTCCTTTTTGCGACTGCAGTCGACGACTGGGTAAGAACCTGTAGTGACTGTTGACTAACCCACGCCCGACGTGGCTGGCACGAGACACATGGGGAGTGCTCAAAAGAAACGCACGAGATAAAGACGTTTTTCTGCCTGCGAGCCTGGACTGGATGGTCGCTCATTTCGCATCGGTTGTGGGCACCGTAACATAGGAAACTCGACATGGTCTCAGAAGTGGCCACGCCATGCCAAAACTGAGGAGCGATGGCAGAAGCCGCCAAACAGAATCCGTCAGGAATTCTCGCCTCCTCCAGCAGCCGCCACCACTAAAATTCAAGAATTCGTCGGAGTGGCCAAGCTGGATAGAGCACTTCGATGACTACCGCTACGCGACTGGTATCAACGAGCGAAGTGACGATGCGCAAGTCTGTACCCTGTTATACACCATGGGCGAACAGGCAAGAGGCCTTTTAGCGACGTTTGACATAGGAGGAGCTGATGCAAAGAAATTTGACATCGTAAAAAAGAAGTTCGATGTTCGAGAGCGCGTGCTTTCATCGTAAAAAAGAAAAGATGTTCGAGAGCGCGTGCTTCCTCCGTCGGCAACAAACGAAGGGCGAGACGGTCGATCAGTTCCTCACGGCGCTGCACGTGCAGGCTGAACGCTGTGACTTTGACGAAATGAAACAGCGGATCATTCGAGACCAATTAGTGGTTAGCCTTCTTGACGAGAAGCTCTCGGAATCCCTCCAGATGGACTCCAAGCTTACTCTTACCACTGCAACAGCCAAGGCGAGACTAAAAGAAACAGTGCACGAGCAGCAACACACCCTTCGATCAACCGATCCGCTGCCGTCCAAAGATAGCCAGGGCTGCGACCTGGATGTGAACGCTTTGCGCCTCCACTGCAAGCGGCCGGACAGAAAGGGCAATGTTCCGGACGAATCGTCTCTCCAACAGTAGTGTCAGCTGTGCGGTGGAGACGAGCACCAGCGGTCACTATGTCCTGCTAGAATTCATAACTGCTTCAACTGCCAGATAAGGGACACCAAAATAGTTCTCAAAGCTGTACCAGTCTTTGCAAAGATTGACTCAGGTGCCGAGGTATCCGTAGTACCCTCAGCCTTCCCAGGCATTCCAGGCCAGCTGGAAAAAGCTGACGTAGCCTAACGTGGCTGGCGGACAGAGCCTAGCTGTACTGGGAAAGTTCAGGGCCAAGTTGTCAGTGGAAAGAAAACCTTTCATTTCATACCGTGTACTTAGTCAGCCCACTGCGCCACGTCTTGCTTGGGTTGCAAGCGATTGAGTCCTTGGGAGTCATTAAGTTTGTAGGCGATATCCTGGAGGACAAAGATCACTTTGACGTGCTGTATTTCCAGATGTTTCGTAATCTGGGCACCATTCCCGGCGAATACACTCTCCACCTGATTCCCGACGTTACACCATTTGCAATAAGCACAGCTAGGCGGATTCTGATCCCGCTGCGTGATGCGGTAAAGTGCGAAATTGAGAAAATGGTAGAAATGGGGATAATCCGTCGGTATGAGGTGCCTACAGAGTGGTGCGCGGGAATAGTGCCTGTGCTCAGATCGTTCGGAGATGTAAGAATATGTGTCGATGTCATTTAACTAAACAGGAGCGTGCGAAGTGAGGGATTTGTCATTCAAACAGAAGATCAAATGTTAGGATTGCTCGCCGAATGCGGCTTTTTTCAAAGTTAAACGCAAACTCAGGTTTTCATCAAATAAAGTTATCAAAGGCCTTCCATGACCTCACGACATTTATCATTCCGTATGCAAGGTACTGCTTTACGAGGCTACCATTCGGTATAAGCTCTCCCCCAGAATACTTCCAGAAGCGAATGTCAGAAACTTTTGCGGGTCTTCCTGGGGTCGTTAACCTTACGGATGACGTTTTGATTTTCAGGGAAAGACAAAGCTGAACACGATGACAGGCTAAAGAAAACATTAGATAAGCTTTCAGACTTTAACGTCACTCTTTACAAGTCCAAAAGCATTTTCGGGGCGAAGGAAGTAACCTTTCTGGGTTACGGCGTCAGTGCAGACGGCATAAAACCTGACACTGAAAAGGTCAGAGCCATTCGGAACCTTGAAACTCCTACAGACGTGTCAAAGGTCAGTCGAGTCCTAGGTATGGCCAACCAGTTGGGCCGGTTCTTACCTAACCGAGCACACAAGACCTCTCTTCTCAGGGCATTGTTAAAAAAAGATGTGGAGTGGGCGTGGGGCCCAGTTCAAGAGGCAGCTCTGAGCGCAATCAAAGACAGCATCTGCTGGGCTGAGTGCATGGCGAAGTATGACGACACCCTGCCCACTGTTGTTTTCCGCAGATGCCTCGTCGTTCGGCCTAGGCGCAGTTCTTTCTCAGGTCCAGAAAATTGGCGACCGACGACGTACTGCGTTTGCTTCTTGCTCTTTAACCTCAGCGGAGACGAGGTACGCGCAGATCAAGAAAGAGTCGCCGGCGTTAACGTGGGCCACTGAAAGGTCTGATGGGTACTTTAGCGGGCTCGATGCCGTCTTTGAGACTGACCATAAATCCATTAATTCGATTGCTGGGAACTTACTTTATTGACGTCCTGCCTACCCGCGTGCAGCGGTGTTGCATAAGGTTCATGCGCTACCGCTTCGAAATGGTTCACGTACTGGGAAAGCAGCTCATTACGGCTGACGGTTTTTCTCGTGCTCCACTTACATACAAACGGGCAGTTCTGGACGAACTTACAGTTGAGAAGTAACCGCATACTCGCTAGGCTGCCTGATGGGGCTAGAAACCGGACAAGATTTTGTATCCAAAGTAAAACAGTATCAAGCGTCTGATCTTGAGATCAGAGGCTTGATACTTCTCCTAGGATTATTTTCGTCATTCTTGTCCAGCTCGCTTGAAACTTTGCATTTTCTTGCATTATAATCATACCCTAAAATTGCAAGCTTCACCCTTGTTGGTGTTAGACTGGTGGCAGCTGATAAAACCCGTTTGCTCTGCTGACGTCTAGCCCCTAGTTAGCTCAGTTGGTAGAGCGTTCTACCTGTCATGGAGAGGTCCCGGGTTCGATTCCCGGACCAGGCGGATTTTTTCGGTCACGCATCAGTCAGCATAGCTGTGTTTGGAGACTTTGTGTTTGTCCTTTGTCCCTCTCGTTCCCCTTCTCAAGGGAATATTTTCGTCATTCTTGTCCAGCTCGCTTGCAACTTTGCATTTAATTGCATTATAAACATAACCTGAAATTGCAAGCTTCACCCTTGTTGGTGTTAGACTGGTGGCAGCTGATAAAACCCGTTTGCTCTACTGACGTCTGACCCCTGGTTAGCTCAGTTCGTAGAACGCTCCACCTGTAATGGAGAGGTCCCGGGTTCGATACCCGGACCAGGCGGATTATTTCGGTCGCGCACCAGTCACCTAGCTGTGTTTGGAGATTTGGGTTTGTCTTTTGTCCCTACTGGAAAATCTTGATAACGGAAAGATCATGGAAAATCTACAAGGGTAACCCTAAAATGGGACATCCTATACCAGCGACA
>JAZHYW010010030.1:0-44511 GCA_037355805.1 Ixodes ricinus | reverse complement strand
TGGTGACACCCAGCCCATGGAGGGGCCCTTGATGATGTACACCACACCCATCTGTACGATACTGTACAGGAGGTGACGATTGGTATTCCACTGCTATTCGCTTTAGCATAGGCTACAACCTCATCGTTCCTCGCATAATAATTCTGTTTCCTTCTATGGGCTGTTTCCGGTGGGGTACTTGTGCCCACGACCTGCACGTCCAGAATGGCGGTACAGTCACCTTTTCAGATCACAATGCACAGGAATCGGGTCCCTTGCTTCGTTTTTATACAGGGTTATCATCCAACCGATCATTGGTCCACCTTTAACTTTTCGCACAGGTAGTCGACGATTGCATTGTGTCGCTTGATCCTTTCACGGTGAGTGCGCTCACACTGCTGCAGAACGTGCCCCAGTGTTTCATTCTGGCGACATCCTACCCGACAGGAAATGTCAAGGTTCCGACCCCTAGCCAGCGTCGGAATCGCATTAATCCGCTGTTTCGCAAAGTCAGCGAAATTCCTGCCACTCAAAAGGCGGGTGCCGTGCAAGACCTATTGCTGGGACTCTGGGACCTCTTTGCAAGTTCTCATGTGCGCTCCATCCATTGAATTGTGAAGGAGTTTAGCCCAGTGGTCCCTCACGTCCTCTGCTGTTCTTAGGACCGTTCCATTCACTATAAGCAGAGTCATTGTCTTCTGTTCTTCTAGTCTGAGGGCTGGACATTTCACTGCATCTCCACATTCAGAAACATCACTCATCCTAAGCATGGCCATTCTTTGTATCTTGAGCCTTGGCAGTATATGCCACAAGGCAGGGGTCCCAAGCCCACCACTCTCCACCGGTGCATGATAATATCCCACCGGGGTGTCATAAGGTAGCCGTAACCACCCGCGGATTCTTAGCCGCACACAGGTGTCGAGGCGACGCAGTAACTTCGCTGTTACATGTGAAAACGTGTCTCTGTGGTCAAATCTCGGTAGCAGGTAGTGCTTTAACAACACGAGACGCTGCTGAGGTTTGAGCGGCGCAGCAGAACTTCGCTCAAGGAGTGGAATCAGCTCCCCCGTCATCGGCACCTTCCGTCCCCTCGTGCTGAAGAGTACACCCAAGTACTTCCATGATGCGACGCAATCAAGTGTTTGGATATCTTTCCCAGCTGTTTGAAATGGCTGTTGCTCAACCTTGGTCTTTTTCTGCCTTTTTGAAGGCACCAGAGACAGCGAGAGTATTTTTCTGGGTTGAAGCTTAGGCCTCTTGCTTTGAAGTAGGCGTCTGACTGATTCAGTAGCTCCTGCAGACCTCCTCTCATCGAGGCAACACGTGTCAGATCACCTGCAAAAGCCATCGCATTATTCATGGTTTCTCCCAGCCTGAATCCAATAATCGCGGGAGGTCCCAAAGGAGTCCATCAACTACAAGATTAAAAAGAACCGGCGACAACGGGTCTCCCTGTTTGACCCCTTTGGCCGCTCTGATGTCTTCTCTAAGATCGCCCGAAGATGCGGCAGCCAGTACCGCATCCGCCGAAACTGAATCAAAAGCTTTACGAAAGTCCATCTGCGCCATGTGAAGTGTACTGAGTGTACGGCTCCTCTTCTATAGCAGAACCTGCAGAATTACGGCATTCTCGCCGCACCCATCCGCCGGGACAAAGACCCTCTGTTCACATCAAGCTTCACGCAACCATGCAACCTATTGGCAAAGATCTCGTGCAGCAATGTCAACAGATTCGGGGCAACTCCTATTGGTTGGAAGTCCTCAGGATTAGTCGCCTCGGGTAGCCTTCGGTAAGAAAGTAGTACAAGAGACGGCCAGGGTCCGCGGAACCTTTCGAATAACCAGAATTAGGTTCGTCAGCAGTGCCAGGTGAGAGAACGGAACGCTCCTCAGTTCTCTCGCAGTCATCCGGTCTGGACCAGTAGCCGTAGAACACGTCGGGAGTCGTAAACGAATGTCATCGTGGTGATCGGGTTCCATAGGTCATTATGTATTGCCGTGGACGGATTGACATTCAAAGAGGGCCGAGGAGGCGTCTCAGTCATCGTGCGCTTCCAAAAATCATTTAGGTTTTGGTGGTCAATGACCTTATTCACTGGCGTACCATCGAGGATTTCAGGCGCACAACGTTGATGACTTTTCTAGTACGGAGCATGAACTCTTGCATACTCAGACCACCTCTGCTTCCGTTTTCCTTGTTTAAGTCTTTGTGGGGCCCTGTCTTTCCGTGCTATAGAGCGCCTCCTTCCCTTCGCACACGAAGTACACTCTAGGTTATTCTTCGAGATTCTCTTTATCTTCTTCACCTGAACATGCTCATACGGCAATTGACTTGAGTACCTCACCCCCGTTGACATCAAGCGCTAGGTTCGCCGCTAATTCCATCATAGCAACCTGGAAATCCTGGTCCAGAACGGTACCGTGATGCTCTATCCCAGAGCGCTGTTGGGGCCGTAACCTCCGTCAATTCCTTTGTTTTTTGCTCCATCCCAGAGAATGGGTTGGCAGAAGCCTGCTCTATTACCCCAGAACACCGGGGACTGTCTCCTTGACAGAGAGTCGGTTCTTGTTGAGGCACATCAAGATCATCGCCATCGTCCTCCCCATTACCTGCAGAGGCCAAGACCAAACCTCCTGCACTAGTCACGTTTGAGCTGGATGTTATAGCCTTTGGTTCTTTATCAGTCCTAGGAAAACTTAGTCCCCTCTTCCTTTTGGGCCTCAAGATATTTCCTGTTCCAACTGTTGGAGCACAGTCAGGTGTACCTACTTTCTGGGCCACCTTGTTTCTGGGCCTTAGGGTCCTACATGTTGTGACTACTTGGTAGCAGTCAGGTTTAGCATCTTCCACTGGGCCTTCAGGGCTCTATGGCCTGCAGGCAATATCGTCCTGCCTTCCTTCTCGGCCTCAGGGTCATTCCTGTTACGAGTGATGTTGGATCTGAGTCAGGTTGCCCCTTCTTCCTGGCCTTGAGGGCATTGCCATTCATCCTGTTCAGGATCATAGTCAGAGAAAGAGTGTCGAACCTCCGTGACCACGGTGGATGCTCTTAAATCCAACCGCTTGCTGGCCTCCTCGACCATCTGCCTGTGCTCAGGACATCGAAAGCATTATTTGATCGCATTGAGGTTCTTTCTGAAATGGCAGCCTGCAGCTTCTCAGTCAGGTCCTTTACCTTCTCCCCTCGAGTCATGCATGCCACCCACTCCAGCTCAAGGCTCGCCTCCTGGGCACCTAGCCTCAACTTCTCCTCATCGTACCACCTAGCCTTTTCCTGCTAGTGGCGTTGAGTTATTGTAGCTTCAGGGTGCCCGTGCCGGACATGTTGGCCGCGCCCCTGCTTTGTCACTGAAGGTTTTGTAACAGCCTTCTGCTGCCCTGGAGGTTTACGGGGATTGTTAGTTTCGGAGCGCGCAGAGCGTGCAGACTGGTTTCGGACGCGCAGAGCGCAGGGCGCATGCGCAAAGGCAGCGGTTTCGCTGGATGTGATGTTGACGCGAACTTCACAAAAAAAATATGTTCTATTTTTAGAGAAAACGTAATTTGTATTTTGTGAAATCACATACCCTTATATCTAGAACTAAATGAAGTTTGATTCATTATTGTATTGTTTAAATTTTTAGTAATAACCGCCTCTGACAACGCGAGTGCTGCTGTAAACCTCGATGGTGGCGCCATTTCCCGTCCAGCCGCGCAACTCGTTTTTGTCCGGAGGATGATGTTGCTTTGGACAGGAGGCTTTGGATGTTGTTTTAGGCGTTGTAAGAGTAGATGAGGTGGCAAGAGAGGGACAATTGTGTACACGCGCAAGGAGGCGTTGAACAGGGCTAAGGGGACCGCATCTATTTTCATGCTCCTATTGGTCATGACGTCACAATATTTCATCCAATAAAGTGCGTGCCAAAGTTCTCAGCGGCCGCCAGTACTTTGTTGGCGTATCCCAAGGAAAACAAGACGGCGGCCTTCTCGCCTCGTTTTTACGCCGAATCTGTATACCTCTACCAACCAAGAAACTTTTTGTGTCGTGGGCGTTGTACGCAAAAACTCTCGGCGAACAACTGAAGGCATAACAGCATATCTCCTTTGGAATCAGGCATACAGCATACAGGTCAGTATCCGTTTCTATAAAACAAAACACAAAACTAGCATCAAAACCACAAGACGGATGATAAGGTGCGTGTGAACAATAGGAACACCCTCCCAGGCATTCCGTAAAGATTACATTTTCAGCTGCTTCGAAAGGGGTTGACGTCATTCGGAGCCCTCGTGTTTAGTGCAAACCGCATAATAGATGATAATGGCGCCTGCGAACGATGCGAAGCACGTTTGTTCTTCCCGCGTGTGTTTTCGTGTCGGCGTTCTCACGGAAAAAAGACTTGAGAAGATGAAGCGGAAAGCATACACCACACATAAAACATACAGCAGAACATTCGTTTAAATAAAGAATAAGCACCAAACAAGCATCCTAATCATATAAGATGATTGTGAACTCCTGAAAAAAACGCGAAGCACGTAGCGCTCACTGCATACGTTCCCGGTGAAGATACTGTTGCTCAAGCTGCCGCAGCGACGGCAGCTTGCGACGTGGGAGTGACGTCACTAGACTTTCATATATCAAAAATAACCCCCCCCCCCCATACTCCGTTTCACCTTACGTCCGGACGCAGCGGATGGTACGAGCTATCTTAGCCAATCCCGTTCTGAGGACGTGGCCCGTGATACGCTTTCTGCGCGTCGCTGCGCCCCTCTTCTAAAGTCACGTGACGCTCCGCTGCCTCCTATTGGCTCCGATGGCTCGTAACATCCGCTCGGCCTAAACGAAAGATGAAACGAAGTATGGCAACTGATCCCCGCAGGGGCACCTGTGAAAGCAGGTGTTTGGTGAGTGGCGGCACCACGGACCCCGATCCATGCGGGTTCGCCCGCCCACGTCTGGCTGTGCGTGGCTTTTCCGTGTCTGGGGGAAAGGGCATCCTGGTGGTTGAGGCGAGCCCGAGGTAGGTTTGGACCCTTCGGGGCCCCCCGGGCGAGGCAACACACCACTTCGGCCCCCGCTTCTCATAGACGAGAGTCCTGGTAAGGTCCGGCCAGGATGATTCCAGTCTAGTCGCCACTTCTTCTACTATCCCCTCCCTTCTTTAACCTTTGTCTTATCCTTCTTTTCACTCTTCTCTCTTCTCTTCTTTCCTTTTTCAACTTCTTTCGTGGCAAGGGCTAACCTTGGGTGGTGACAGATACCCTCGTCCAGATCCATACTTGGTTATAGTTTCTGGGTAGCGCTAATAGAGTAATGCTTCCAGCAAAGCCATATTTGTTATGGGCTGTTACCTATTCCCTCGTTGGGCTCCGTGGTGGGCGGCGCGCCACAGATTCCGAACATCCTTTGCCTTTTTATGACGTCCCTCTCTTCCAAACTCCGAGCAGAGCGACCCCCAAAAGGGTTCGCTCCGCTCCCCCTACTTTCAAAAAAGCTAATGAACCAGAAAAATAGCCTCGATTTCTAGTAGTTCACTCTACAACTGACACTGTGCATTTGTCTAAAGTTTCTGCCTTTGTCATTGCAAAGCATTTGGAACAAGTAATTGGAAAATGCTATAAGGCAAAGAAGCTTGCTGGAGACCTCCTTGTTGAGGTCGAAAATAAGCCACAGAGCACAGCACTCTTGAAGATGACAAGCCTGGGAGACTACCCGGTTCTTATGCCCAGGCAGTGCAGAGGGGACCCCACTGCCTACGGCATCTGTGGAGATACAGACTTCCCCGGAAGACTTGTCCTCTCCACAGGGGTCCTCTTCCAAACCTCTGAAGGTGACGCACACTCTGTTACCTTCATGTTCTAAGGTGCTGTGCCCTCCAAAGAAGGTACCACTCCGTCCAAGGTGCCGGAGGTGCCATCAATGGCACTAGCTGGTCCTTCTGGCAGGGGTCCAGGGCTCCCTCCCCGTGCCCCCAGCAGCAACCAGAAGCCCAGGTGGACAGAACAACCTTTTCCGCCCAAGGGTTCAACGTTCTCGTTGGATGAAAAAATGGACGAGAGCCTACCGCTTTGTGAAGATGACCAGTATCTTCCTAAAGCAAAGTCTCTTCCTTTGGTCTCTTCTGAGATTGTAGGACGACCAAAAGACACTGCTAAGAATAAAGCAATCCGACGAATTGAGGCACCGAAAGCCCCTTAAATGTATGTCTTAGCTTTCTCTGGTATATATATATATATATATATATATATATATATATATATATATATATATATATATATATATATATATATATATATATATATATTTATACATATATTTATATATAACGATCTGACTTCTTCCTAGAATACGAATGTCTCTTTTTTCCAATGGAACTGTAGAGGCCTCCTTCCTAACTATGACGATGTGAGCCAGCTACTAGATGATCATGGCCCCGTTGCATCTTGCTTGCAGGAAACACATCTAAAAGCAAGCCACACTAACATATTAAAAGTATTTCCAGGTGTTTCGCAAGGACCGGATACAAGCAGTTCATCCATCTGGAGCTGTGAGCGGTGCAGTCGTAGTGCAACGCTCAATTCCATGTAGCGAAGTGACTCTGCAGACTTCGCTGGAGGCTGTGGCAGCTCGCATTTTGTTAGACCGTATAATTACAGTTTGTTCTTTATATATACCCCCCGGTTATCAGCTAAAGATTGAAGAGCTTGAAGACCTTGTTAGTCAGCTTCCACCACCTTTCTTACTTTTGGGCTATTTTAATGCACACAATCATTTGTGGGGGAGTGGCAGACGAGATCCCAGAGGGGCTCTCATTGAACGCTTTCTTCTTTCCTCGGGATTGTGTCTACTTAACACAAGTGAAGCCACATATTTTAGTTCAGCAACTCACACTTTCACTTCCATTGACCTATCTATTTGTCACCCATCATTATTTCCATTGCTTTCATGGAAGGTCGTCCCGAATCCTCACGGAAGTGACCACTTTCCCATCATTTTAGAATTTAACCACCCCGCAGGGGGCACCTGTGAAAGCAGGTGTTTGGAGAGTGGCGTCTCCACGTACCCCGAGCCCCGCAGGGGGCGCCTGCACCTTAGGTGCTAGGTGCTTGGTGAGTAGCGTCACCACGGACCCCAGCCACGTGGGCCACCATACCCGCACGCAGGGGGCACCTACTTCATAGTAGGTGCTTGGTGAGTGGCGTCACTACGAACCCCGAGCCATGTGGGTTCGCCCACCCACGTCTGGCTGTGCGTGGCGTACCCGTGTCCGGGGAAAAGGGGACCCTGGTGGTTGAGCTGAGCCCGGGGTATGTTTGGACCCTTCGGGGCCCCCGGGCGAGGCAATACACCGCTTCGGCCCCTGCTTCTCGTAGACGGGTGTCCTGGCTTGGCCCGACCAGGATGATTCAGTCAGTCGCCTCTTCTACCCTCTTCTTCCTTCTTTCACTTTTCCTCCCACCTCTTTCTCTTTTCTTCTACACTCTCTTCCTTCCTTTTTCACCTTCTTAGGCGGCAAGGGCTAACCTTGAGTGGAAACAGGTCCTGTCCCTGCATCCACACTCGGTTATAGTGCCCGGGCAGCACTGGTAGAGTAATTGTGTCAGCCAAGCCCTTCTTGCTATGGCACATTACCTACCCCCTTGTTGGGCTCCGTGGTGGGCGGTGCACCCGGGCACTGAATCTCCTCCCATCTCTCATGGGTTCCCAAGCTAAACCTCCCTCTGATCGGGCCCCGAAAAGGGTCCGCACCGAAGTCCCTTTGAAAGACATGACCTCACCCCCTCCTACATTCCCTAAATTTTTGGTTATCCACTCTGAAGACGATACACCACTCTCCAAGATGTCCCCCTTTCTTGTTGCGAAAGTGCTAGAAAGTGCGGTCGGAAAGAACTTTAAAGCCAAAAAGATGCCCTCAGGTGACCTACTCGTGGAAATTGAATCCAGACAGCAGAGTACTGCACTCCTTGCTTTGAATTCTGTGTCGGATCACAAAGTGACTGTTTCACCCCATCGTACTCTTAATACTATTCAGGGCGTTATTTCCGAAGATGACCTGATTGAGGCCTCTGACACTGAAATACTTGAAGGGCTCTCTGACCAAGGAGTTGTAGCTGCGAGGCGCATCTCCATGCGTCGGGACGGTCAAGAGCGGAAAACTAAACACATAGTCTTAACCTTTGAATGTACCACACTTCCCGAGGCTGTTAGGGCTGGCTATCTTCACTGCAGGGTGAGGCCCTATGTGCCTAATCCTCGACGGTGTTTTAAATGCCAGAGGTTTGGCCACGGCTCTCAGAACTGCCGTGGTAAGGCCACTTGTGCCAAGTGTGGGAAAAATGACCACTCTGCAGACTCTTGCTCCAATGAAGCCCATTGTGTGAACTGTAGTGATACACACCCAGCGTATTCTCGATCATGCAAGACATGGAAAGAAGAGAAAGAAGTGCTTGCCTTGAAGGTCAAAGAAAACCTCTCTTACCCGGAAGCGCGCCGTCGCTTTGCGTTCTTGCGCAAGGGTGGCTACGCGCAGGTGGTGCAGCGGGGACCTGCACCACTGAAGGTTGCAGTGGCAACCCAGACGTCCTTCCTGGACTATGGGAAGCCACGGCAGTCCCCTACGCCCCAGCTGAAGATTCAGCTTCCGGGGCATGCAATCTCCGCTGGGCGGTCTACGGACCCTCCCAGCCAGAGTGCGAACTCTCGCGCTCCAACAGGGCAACAGCCTGTATCTTCTCAGGCTGTTTCCCAAACCCAGGATGGGCCGGTGGCTGCAACCGTCCCTCCTCTGCGATCTCCTTCCAGGGAGAAGGGCCGACACTCTCGCCCACACTCCCTGGAGAGAGCATCTTCGAAGGAGCGGCATGGCTCCCGTGCCGCTCCTGCAGCGCCAAAGGGGCAGGATCGGGTGAACCGTGGCGACGCCCTGCCCAGCACCTCCTCCGCCCCTCTGGCTGGAGCTGGTCGTGGACGGGGCATGGCGCCCCCTTCTCCGAACCAACCCAGACCTGCAGCAAAGGCCTCGCCCGAGGAAGGAGAGGCTATGGATGAGGGAACAGAAGTCTCCACTCATGCGTCTGAGCAAGACGACATGGAGTGGCAGACTTCTAAAAATAAACACAAAGGCAAAAAACCTGTAATCCCTCCAAAGTGATGTTTTACATTATTTTTGCCCTGCGCGGCATAGTCAAGGTTTTTACTTTTACTTGTTCTTTACTACTTTTACTAATTTACTAATCTTTTAACCTTGTTTTAGAATAATGGGTAAATTTACGTTTATGCAGTGGAACTGCCGCGGTCTTTTACGAAATATTGATGACGTTAATTTTTTTATGGACGAACTACGTCCTATAGCTCTCTCTTTACAAGAGACGCATCTTAATGATCATCATAATTCAGTGTTACGTCGCCATCAGTTTTTAGAAAGGATCGCCCTGCATCAAATGCATCAGGTGGAGTAGCTGTGGCTGTTCAAAGTGGAGTCGCATGCTCGCAGGTTCCTCTTTCCACACCTCTTGAGGCAGTGGCTGTGCGCCTTCTTTTGGACCGCCTCATCACTGTTGTCTCCATTTATATTCCACCAAACACACCGCTGCATCTTCATGATCTTCAAAGACTTGTCGCACAGCTTCCTCACCCTTTTTTACTTTTAGGAGATTTTAACGCTCACCACCCCTTGTGGGGTAGCGCCCGTCAAGACTCACGTGGTGGGGTCCTTGAGCGGTTTTTATTAACATCTGGGCTGTGCCTTATGAATAAGAGAGAGCCAACCTTTTTCAGTGCAGCTCACAATTCATTTACATCTATCGATCTTGCCATCTCATCCCCGTCAGTGTTTTCTTTATTTACTTGGAAAGTATTGGATAATCCTTTTGGAAGTGACCACTTTCCAGTCATTCTGGAGAGTCTGGTTTCTGTTTCAAGCCTAATGAAACGTACCCCTCGTTGGAAACTTGACAAGGCAGACTGGGGTCTATTCAACCTAAATGCAGAGCTTAAGCCTTGCATGTTCTTGTCCTTAACACATGATGAAGCCACCACATACATTACAGAACAGATCACTAATGCCGCTTTTCGCTCCATCCCTCAGACCTCCTCTAACATCCCCAAAAAGTGTAAACCGTGGTGGAATGATGATTGTTCCAATACTAAGAAAAAACAGGACAAGGCATGGGGTATATTTCGCAGATATCCGACATTCATGAATTTAATAGAGTTTCAGCGAAATAGGGCCCAAGCTCGTTGTACCAGGAAGCATGCCAAGAGGAAGTCCTGGAGAGGCTATCTGTCCTCTATCAGCTGCTACGTCCCAGCAAAGGAAGTGTGGGACCGACTGCACAAGGTCGAAGGCAAATACCGCTGCTTTACAGTCCCTCTATTTCCCTCTGTAAGCTCGCTACATGACCAGGCAAACGTGTTGGGCGCACATTTTGCAGCCGTTTCAAACTCCTCTCACTACTCTCCAGCGTTTCTGAAGTTTAAAGCAGATGCAGAAAGAATGAAAGTCAGCTTGGCAGGAGGAGCGTCTGCACCATATAATCAGCCATTTACAATGGTTGAGCTTCAGATGGCTCTCAAAATCCGGAAGCGTTCATCCCCCGGTCCTGATCGGATACATTATGAGATGATCCGGCATTTAACGGAGGAGTCACTCACAGCCCTCTTGACATATTTCAATAAACTATGGAACGATGCACACTTCCCCGCCGATTGGAAGCAGGCAGAAGTAATTCCGCTGCTGAAGCCTGGAAAAGACCCTTCACTTCCTACAAGTTACAGGCCGATTGCACTGACTAGTTGCTTAGGGAAAACGTTTGAAAGGATGATTAATAAGCGTCTTGTTTATTTCCTGGAACAAAACAATATTTTGAATGTAAATCAATGTGGGTGCCGATCAGGACGTTCCACCATAGACCATCTAGTCCGGCTGGAGACTGTTGTACGTGAGGCGTTTGTGAATAGGCAGCATTGCGTATCTGTCTTTTTTGATTTAGAAAAGGCTTACGATACCACTTGGAGACATGGCATCCTGCGTGACTTGTTCATGTATGGAGTACGTGGCAGAATGCTTCATTGTATAAAAAACTATCTTAGTGGACGTTTCTTCCGTGTGCGGTTAGGCGCAACAGTATCCAATTGCTTTGTCCAGGAGAATGGTGTTCCTCAGGGCGGAGTACTTAGTGTCACCCTCTTCGCAATAAAAATTAACTCTCTCTGTCGTGTCATACCTCCCTCAGTATCATATTCATTATATGTTGATGACATTCAAATCTCTGTAGCATCATGTAATATGTCTAGTTGTGAAAGGCAGCTACAACTAGTCCTAAATAAAATGACTAAATGGGCTAACGAGAATGGGTTTAAGTTCACTCCAGAAAAAACTATTTGTGTCCCCTTTTCTTTGCGGCGGGGGCTCTGGTTGGAGCCCACTCTCATGTTAAATGGAAATGCCATCGAAGTTAGAACTGAGCACAAGTTTCTCGGGGTGATATTTGACAGTAAGCTTAGCTTTGTTCCCCATCTCAAATGGCTAAAGCAGAAATGTGTGCAGACATTGAACATCCTTAAAGTCCTCTCACACAAGTCTTGGGGTTCTGATAGGAGGTGTCTACTTCGTCTGTACTTCTCTCTAGTACGATCGCGCCTTGATTATGGGTCTGTTGTGTTCGCGTCCGCTCGGCCGTCTACCTTAAAAATGCTTGACCCTGTGCATCATCTTGGCTTGCGTCTTGCAACTGGTGCTTTTAGAACATCTCCTGTTTTAAGCTTGTATGCTGACTCCAATGAAATGTCACTCGAAAAAAGGCGGCAGTATCTAAGTCTGGTTTATGCCTACAAGGTGTTATCAGAACCCGGCCATCCAGCCCACAGTAGTATTCGAGAGTCTAAGTTTTATCGTACTTTCGAGCATAAACCAACTGTTGTCCGACCCCTGAGCCTTCGTTTTGAGAGCCTCCGTCTCTCTCTTCACCTGCCACGTGAGGGTGTTCATTTCCTAGAAAGTGCATATCATACTGCCCCATGGGATATCAAACCTATAGCTTGCAATTGGTATTTTACAAAATTTAATAAGCATAATGTTTCTCCACTCATTCTACAACAGGAATTCTTAGCTCTGCAAGAAAAATACAGACATTACTGCCAGTTTTACACCGGCGGTGCCAAGACTTCGATGTATGTTGGCTCCGCTGTTTATTCAAATTCGTTTACGCATGTTACTCGACTTCACAATGTCGCCAGCATTTTTACTGCCGAACTATATGGTGTTCTGGCAGCCCTTGACTACATAATCAGAGGCAAAGTGATGAAAGCCATTATATTTGTGGACTCTCAAAGTGTTCTTAGTGCAGTATGTTCTGTTACACCAACTAGAAATAAGTTGACTCAACTCGTACGGGCCAGAGCTCAACAGGGACTCGCTGGTGGGAGGGACATCAAGTTTTGCTGGATCCCAAGCCATGTGGGTATTGCAGGCAACGAGGCTGCAGATAAACTAGCCGCCTCTTCACAGAACCTTTTACCATCGAATGTCCGCATACCTTACCAAGACCTTAAAACGTCCGTAAAATTTTCACTCTCGCAACTATGGCAATCTGAATGGAAGTTAGCCGATAATAATAAGCTTCATGCAATTAAACCAGAACTTGGTGCATGGGAAACCTCATATAATAAAAATCGTTTTCACGAAGTCCTCCTGTGCCGGTTGAGAATCGGCCACTCATTCCTAACCCATCAATATCTGCTTATAGGTGAGGAACCGCCAATATGCGAGCACTGTGGAGAAACTTTATCTGTTCTGCACTTTCTGTTTCTTTGCCGTGGCCTTCTACAACAATACAAGACCTATTTCCCTGAGTTTTTCAAGTACAACATCCCATTTCACCCTGTCTTGGTTCTAGGGGAGCAGCCTCTCATATCATTTGAACGTCTTTTAGCTTTTCTCAAAACTACAGGCATCTTACACAAACTATAGTCAGGTTCTAGTCTAGTCAGAGTACTTTTACCAATGTTTTTTAACTTACCTAGTTTGGCGCAGTATGGCCGTCGGAGCTCTTGCGCCATAAAACCCGCAAACAACAACAACAATAGAATTTAACCATCTCTCCATGACAGTCCCCACGCGCTCTTCTCGTTGGAAATTCGAAAACGCTTACTGGTCAACTTTCAAAGAATCATCTCTTTTGGCATGCACATCACTTGGCGGTCTCGATATCAACAGAGCCACTGAACATATCACTCAGCACATTTTACAGGCTGCCATTCTTTCCATCCCCATGACGTCCTCGCATCTACCCAGGAGACCTAAGCCCTGGTGAAACAAAGATTGCCGATTGGCCAAAAAATAACAAAATTGAGTATGGGGTATTTTAGGCGCTACCCTACAACACACAATCTTATTGAAATTAAAAGAAAAAGGCCCAGGCAAGGTGGATTCGAAGGCAAGCGAAGAAACAAAATTTAAAGGGTACGCTTCCTCAATAAACAGCACTATACCTGCGAAGGAAGTCTGGGATCGCGTTCATAAAATTGACGGCTCTTACCGGGCATTCACTTGGATGCTTGGATGAATAGGTAATTCTGGTCGCTACAGGGAACGTCGGGAAGAACACACCAGTGCATGACATCTTTTAGCAGATGAGATGACACAAGAGTTAAGTCTATCCAACTTTTGCCACTAGTGGAGCAGTATGTAGGGGGAGAGTCGGGGGAGTTCAAGGGTGTAGGTCGAGGGATATTAGGAATTGTGCCCATTGGGTGCCTCTTGCGTCCGTCCTAGTGCCTCCCCAAACTAAGCTTTTGGCGTTGAAATCCCCTCCTTATAATATGGGGTGGGGTGAAATTGTGTGAAGAGGTCGCGAAGTGTGGTGATGGTGATGTCAATGTCGTCATGAGGGTGGGGGCATAGACTGATAGAATGTAGAGATCTATGGATGTGGATGTTAGTCTCATCGCCACGATGCTGCGGAATAGATATGCTACATGAACGTCGAATATTTTTGTGTGAAGAACGATGATGGCGCGGGGTCGGGTGTGGTATTGTATAATGGTATCGGTGATGGCAAATCCGATGATTTTATCCTTGAGATGATACGGTTCTTGTAGAAGGGATATGTGTGTATCGGTGGCGCGCTGTGTTATTCTGAGGTGATCTGTAGCCGTGTAGGAATGATTGCAGTTATGTTGTTTAGTGAGGTGTAGCGTTGGTGTCGGGAAATGTTATGGCTTGTTCATTGGGTCCTATCATCCGGCTCGCCCATCCCGTTTTACTTTGGAATTTATGAATTGCGTCTGTAGTCGGTCAATGGCATCGAATTCTCCATTTCAGGCGTTCTACCTGGCACTGAAAGATGGGGCATTTGTCAGACATCGCGGAATGCCAAATGTCTATGTCGGGAGTGCGTCCCTGGTCCTGTGGAGCATCTGCGCAGCATGGCTAGTTCAGGACGGTTCTCTTGCATTCCTTGGTGTTGTGTCGTAGTCCACAGTTACTACATCGGGGCGGGTTCTCACAATGTGTTGCTGTGTGTCCATATCTGCTACACCTTTTACAGAATACAACCTGCAAGTTTTCCTCGACTTTGCAAGATGTCTAGTCGATGCAGATCCTCCGGCGCTCCTTCAGCTGCCGGAAGATGTAGGGTGTGACCTCGATGATGATGATTCTTGAAAGGCCATTGTTGCCTTGCCTTCGAATGTGTGTGCAATCTGTGTGTCTTCTTCTGCGCCCTGTACTTGGTTTTGCGTCAGGAGCTTTTTCCGTGTGATAGCGGGGTCCGCTGTGACTACTCCACGGATTTTTATTTGGGGGTTTCTGGTGAATGGTTTCTTAACCTTCAGATGTTTTTCCCGTTCATGTTCAGTTTTTACGTGTTCCTCCAACCTTGCAATCCGTTCCTTGCTGGTACTTAGCAGGACCGCTAATCCCCTGATGGGTCGAAGTTCGGGTCGCTGCAATCCCAGGTCCTCTGGGGCAAGGGGAGATCTCAAGACCGTGCTCAACTGAGCGAACTCATTTCCCTCTGCAGGGTTGCTAGGATAGAGCAGCAGGGCCTCCCTTTCCCCTTGTTCTCCACCTGAGTCCTGCACTTCCTCTGCCTGTGTTGCTTTGGCTTTTTCGAAGTCTTGGTTTCCACTCATTTTCACGATGTCTGCGTAGGTTCTGATGTCGTTTGATTTATTGTGTTTAGTCTTGCTCTCTAGACGCCCCTCTAGATGGGCGTTTCTTGCGATCAAATCGGTGTAGATCTTAGTAATGATCTGCACACTTGATGTGATCCGTTCCAGTTGTTCTCGTGTTAGAAGCCCTCCCACTGGGGCAATGGCGTTTACACAGGACAACTGTGCCTTACCTGATCGGGTTCGGAATTCCCCCGAGATGTGCTGAGGTCTCTCCCTGACGTGGAGGGCAGAGCGTCCGTCGAATTCGCGTCAGTCGCCGTCTGAGTGCCTTCATCTACCTTTCTTGCGCTCTCCGCGGTCTCGCCGAGCTCCTCCTGTGGGTTGTCTCCAACTCCATGTCCTGCTCCACCGAATGGTATTCGTTATCTTCCTCAAGAGCCGATTCCTCTTCCTCAGAGCTTGTGGGTTAAGCCCCACTCTAGGCATCTTAATTTTATTACTTGAGTTTTAGTGGATTAAGTCCTGAATAAACGTCCTAAAATGTTTTTTATTTATTCCCTATTTGATTTAGGGGTGTTTTCTTCTGTTTCCGCACCTTTACCTCGCTTTTTACTCCCCAACGTGCAAGGGGGTGTGATTTGGGGGAGGGGGGGGGTGATGAACTTTGTGAACTCCTAGTTGCCGTACGAATCTAAAAACCGGATATTTGAATAGAAAAAATAAATTTGTCAATATGGAAATCTAATTTTTTTTTCAATCTTCAACGGTTAATTTTCTACAAATTTTTAAAAGTTTAAATTTAAGTTCTCTTTTTTCACCCTAGGGGGCGCCTCGGATGTCGCTCGCCGACGGTAGATCTACTACGTGCCGTGTGGGTGTCCCAAGATGTCTGCCCCCACTACGGATAAGGGAGGCGCCATCTTGAATCACATGTAAACAACCAATATGGCGGCCGCCTCGCTTCGAAATTTTAAACGGTTGTAATTATTAACCAAATTAACGATCGGGTTGACATTTCACGTGCGAGTTGCTGAATTCCCTAGCTGCCTTTCACAATTTTTTGATAAGGATTGAGCGGCGAGGTGCAGAGTTAGAGGTGGTTTTATTGCCCCCAGCGGTTGGCTATGGAAGCCGGCCGGTCGAATTTCAAAGTCGGGAAGAAACAACCGCGCTGTTTTAACTAAAATGATTGGTATCCTCGCTCTCACTGGATCCTCGCGAACCCGCGAGAGAAAAAGTGTCGCGATAACTGCCTGAAAACCGACGGAAAATCCAAAAGTTCCAGGAGCCAACTTAACAGTGATCTGCCCGGTCCCAAGGTTGCCAACAGCAGCCCAAGGTTGCCAGCAGCAGCAGCAGTAGATAGGGACAGTGGGAATCTCGTTAATCCATTCATGCGCGTCAGGAATCTCGTTAATCTATTCATGCGCGTCGCTAATTAGATGACGAAACATGTGGCTATTTAACCATTTATTCAACACAACAGCACCTTAAGCAATACAGCCTAAGCCCTTGGTAGACTCAGGAGTAGCTGCAGCTCCGGGGCGCTGCACTGATGGTCTTGCTCTCTGATAAGGCAGAGGGACCAGAGTTTGCCACCAGCCTAGGCTGGTGGTGGGTCCGAACGAGTGCAACGGGTTTCGACGTCTTCGCCCGTGGCTCGCACCACAGTGATCATGTTGCGGTGCCGACGAAAGCACGCTATGCCGCCCTGAGGTCGTAGTCGGTGAAGCCGAGTCCCTTGAGGTCGTGGGCACTCTCAGCCGACCACACCCCTCGGAAGTTGAGTGTGATGGTCGACACGGCCACGCTCCCCACTTGGTCTCCCTGGATCTGGTCCAGGAGGTCCGGGACGCTGTACTAGGCCTTCTTCTGGGCGTGGTGGAACCCAAGGCCCAGGGTGGTCCCCACGATCTGGGCGTCCGAGACCATGCAGTCTGCATCTTTGTATGCGACGAAGTCCGGCTTCATCACGTTCCCGGAGACGGTGTAGTGCGGCTCCCACTACACCGTCTGGACTTGCCACTGCAGCTGCACCCAGCGCGGAAGTTGATGTCACGGTCCCGGCCTCGGCTGGTATGCTTCCAGGGTGGGGAGCGCGTTGATCTTGAATTTCACGACATTGATGAATTCCCGTCCGGATAGAAAACGGGTGCCATCTGTTAGCCACCGTTGAGCTGACGGGACCCTTCTAGACTCCTTTAGTGCCTTCGCGTCAAAGAGCTCACATTCGGTGGACCGTGGTCCACCGAATGTGGGCAGCATCGATGGGTGATGGCAGTGGCTCTCCTCAGCAGGCCTGTGAGCAGCGGGATCTGAGGGGCGGGCTCCTTAGGCGCTGGAGCAGCATGGATGGTATGAAAGCTCGGAAGGACGTGATCCCGAGGCCCTCCTCAGCAACAGGGGCATAGAAGAACCCCAAGGGAGTGTCGTGAGGGAGGTCTAACCAACGCCGCACCGAGCCCCTGATGGAGGCATCCATCTTTCTCAGTAGGTCATTGGTCCAAGGCCCCAGAACCAGCCGATGGTAGAGGTGGGGTAGGAGGTGGAACTGCACTATCACCAGCTTCTGCTGGGGCCGAACGGCGCCTACTCACCCGTGTCAGCAGCTCCTGCAGCTGGGCGCGGAGCCACGTGTTTTTGGTCCTTTGTGGCGAGAAGGTGATCCCCAGGTAGCGCCACAGTGTGGTGACTTCTGATGTTGGGAGGGGGTACCCGCCATGGTGAAGATGTTGACCATGGAGATCTTGAGCTTATTTTTACGACCCGATGGCTGCATGGAGCGCGGGAAGCTCTTCTTGATGTTCACCTGCAGGCCATGGGGCGTGCAGAAGTCCAGGACTTCTGTTGAGGCGTAACTGCAGCCCCTGCGGTCTCGACGCAAAGACGACCAGGTCATCCGCGAAGGCCATGAAATCGAGGCGTAGGTCTCCAGCCCCGAACCCGATGTTTGGGTCAACGTTCGTGAGGTACTCGTCCAGCACAAGGTTGAACAGGACAGGCGAGATGGGATTTCCCTGCCTAACGCCCGTCGTAGGCTGCACACCAAATGCTTCCCGTAGAACTAAAAGACGGTCATGGAGTTGGTGTACAGGTCCTTGGGGTACCTCACGAAGTCGCTGGAGAACCCAGCCCGCTTTGCACCCCTCAGGGTGGCCTCCGCGGACACGCTTTCAAAGGCCTTGGTCAGGCCGATGCTTGCCATGTGAAGTGGTTGGAGGCTGCGCTTGGACTCACTGATGGCAGCCGACAGAAGCCAAACGTATTCGGCGCAGCCGTCCATGGGCTGGAAGGCCCGTTGTCGAAGTTTTGCGGCACCGCCGCCACCACTGGCTTAGCCAGGATCCGGTGAACCAGGCACTGCAGCACCGAAGCCACCGAGATGGGCCTGAACTGGCAAGGCTCCGTGGCATCCGTGGTCTTCAAGATAAACGTGGTGCGAGCTTCTCGCAGGGCCACCGAAACCCGTCTCGTCAGCAGCGGCAGGTTCACCACGACCCCCAACAGAAGCGGAGGCACCGACTTCAGCGGGCGGGCCGTGAAGCCATCAGGACCAGCAGCTGATCTGGCTGGAACCATCCCTATCCCTCGCTGTTGCGGGGAAGAAGAGGTCTATCTCCGACAGGCGTTCCGGGAGGGCCTCCGAGGGGGCCACATGACAGGCGCCGGTCATAATGTTCTTCCAGGTGGCCAGCAACCCAACTGGATCCTGAACTGTGGACGATGCAGGGCCGTCCAGCACCTCCCTGGTGCAGTCTGATTGCCTCCTGGAGAACTTGTCCTGTGTCTCGGCGTATTCCCGCCTCTTCCGCTTCCGCCTGCTCTCGTTTTTGTGGCAGGGTGGTGCCTTCCTCCTCCCCACACGGGGTTGGGCGATGGTGAATACCTCCTTGATGTATCGGTCCAGTAAGAGGACCATGTTGACCCTCATTGTCGCCAAGCTGGCAATGTTCCATAGCCAAGAACCTTCAAACTCCGCAGGTGGAGCCCGCGCGATCAGGGATCGCAAGGCTGCCTTGTTCTTGTCCGTTGAGGACTCCAATGGGGTGAAGGACTCCCCAAGCCTTATTGGGGGCACTCCCGGCTCTCTAGAGCAGCACGACCTCCTCTGGTTCGTGACCCAGCTCCAGGCGCCGCCGTGCGGCGCTGGTGCCCAGGTGTGTCGCCCGAAGCTGGGCTACCAGCTCTCTGTAGGCCGCTGGTCGTCGGTGGGCCTTCACCACTTCGTAGATGCGCTGCCAACCCCGCGGTAAGAGGGAGCACAGTGTCTAGTTTATGTTGGCGCAGCCGCTGGGTACCCCAAGCTCCAGACTGGCCATCAGGTAGGTTTCCTCATGGTCCCAGCGCGCCTTGGTCCTGGTTGTGTTGATGGTGGCATTGAAGGCCGTCGGGTGGGATTGTCTTAGGTGTTAAGAGAGCTCCATCGGTGTTGAGAAAGCTCGGAAGCACTCCGGGCATGTGAAGTGGCATCCATTCCCCTGGGTTCCGGCAGATGGCGGAATGATGGCGGTAGTCCACGGAGGGTACTGAAGCTGGCTTCACACTCTGTGCAGCGGAACCAAGGCTGCGTGGCAGCGTCGTCGTCGGCAACGCTTATGCCTACGCCCGAAGCACCCGATCGGGAGGACTTGGAGCACCAGCCGTTGGGCTGATGCTTTGCATTTTTCCTTTGTGTTTCGGGCCAAGTGTTTGGAGGCAGACGGGCTGGCAACCTGAACACCCAGAGACACTAGAGCTTCCGTTGTAGACTGGCGATGCAGTGTTGCACCCTTAAGGACCACCCGCCTAGCGACAGGCACCACGAGCAGGTGAAGTTAGGCTTTGCGCTTGGCAGGCAACTATGTGCTCTCACCCCGAATCCAAGGCATGCAAACCATAGGAGACAAGAAAGTAATAGTTACTCCCGCCATTTACCTGCGCTTTGATAGATCTCTTCACGTTGACATTCAGAGCACTGGGCAGAAATCACATTGCGTTAACACCGACCAGCGGCCATCGCATTGCTTTGTTTTAATTAGACAGTCGGATTTTCCCGGTCCGTGCCAGTTCCGAGTTGACTGTTTTTTGCCGGCCGAAGCATAGCACTTTAGGCACGAAGCGCTCAGATGCCGCGCAGCTGAGGCTTTCTCTTTCTTCTGTTCTTTCCTTCTATTTTTTAACTTTTTCTTCTTTTTCCTTCCCTCCTTGAACCATCCTTGAACCATCATGCCACGTTTCATTTTTTTCGGTTTTTGTCTCTTCTTCCCTTCTTTCCTCCCTTTCCCCCCTATTGAAAAATCCGGCAAAAACTTCCAGTGACATTCGGTGGAAACAGGTTAATTTCCACTCATTTTCACCAGAAACCAGCGTAGATTACCAAGCTTTTGGTGGAAATATTACCGGCCGCCACTTTCAGTTACCAGATTCCGGTGTACGTTTTACCGGAGCCATCTCGGTTAAAATCCGGCAAAAACTTCCGGGACATTCAGTGGAAACGGGTTAATTTCCACTCATTTTCACCAGAAATCAGCGTCGTTTACCAGTCTGTGGTGGAAATATTACCGGAAGATACTTTCGCTGAAAGTTTTGCCAGAACCATTTTCGATTACCCGTCGCTGGAATCCTACCGGAAGCCACTCTTGTTTGCCAGACACCGAACTTCACTGGAAGCCGACGAAAGGGGAACGGCTAAAGGCAAGGAAGACAAGACGAGCAGGGGGACTAGCTGAGTTGGTAATGGTGGCCGCTAATGCAGTGGCATTCTCGTGAGTGCGCGTTTTAGCTCGAGACGACGTTGCAATCCTGCAAGAAGTGCGTGCAGCGAACTGTTTTTTGACGATCCAAAAGGTGAGCAGCGATCACCGGCAACTTGCTATTTGCGACAGGCAAAAGTTGGGGCAGAGCAGGTACGAGACCACTCGGGCGGCATTCTCCTGAGTGCGAGTTTTAGCTCGGGACGACGTTGCAACCCTCAAGAAGTGCGTGCAGCGAACTGTTGAGGCGACCCGAAAAGGTGGGCACTTTCACCCGTTTTCATTCGAAACCATTTACCTGCAGTCTGTGCGAGATTATTTGCCGGCAAACAGATTTTGCTGTCATTTCATTGGCATCGGGTTTCCAGATTTCGCTGGAATGTCACCGCCAGCCACTTTCGATCCCCAGACGACCCGGTTTTAATCTTACCCGAAACGGGTGGCTCGCTTCCCTGTTTACCGAACTTCACTCAAAGCCGACACGAGGGAGGGGGAAGCCGGAGGCGAGCCGGGGACTGGGCGTCCGTGGTGCCTCGCACCAAGGACGAGTCCCCACGCACCCTCTCTCCCTCGCACTGGGTCGTGGGGAAAATGCGAGAAGGTCGTTTTGCTGACTTTTTATATTTTTTAAAGAAAACCGGCTTCTTTGTCTGTCAACGAGCAACGGCCGGCCAGGAACGAGCGCTCAGTCTAGGATTCTCGTTCCATGTGTGCGACTTGTATCTTCCAGAGCAGTTGGGTGTGCAGATGAAAAGAAAATACCTTTCAGTGACCTGTGTCTTACGCCTCTTTGTCCGTCCGGCTTCAGAAGCATCCAGCGAGCGAAAAAACTGTGCCCAAGATTTCTCAACGTCGGCGGATGTTCGTTTCGCGCGTTCGTGGTTTTCGCTAAGCGTGCTACTGACGCCGGGTGCACCCGCGGCGGCGGCATCAGGGACGACATCGTGAGTGTGCCTCGGGATTTCTCAACGGCGGCGGATGTTCGTTCCGCGCGGTCGTGGTTTTCGCTAAGCGTGCTACTGACGCCATGGTGCACCCGCGGCGGCGGCATCAGGGACGACAACGTGAGTGTGCCTCGGGATTTCTCAACGGCGGCGGATGTTCGTTTCGCGCGTTCGTGGTTTTCGCTAAGCGTGCTACTGACACCTGCTGCACCGCGGCGACGACATCAGGGACGACATCGTGATCTGTGGCCGTGGTTTCTCAATGGCGGCGGATGTTCGTTTCGCGCGTTCATGGTTTTCGCTAAACGTGCTTCTGAGACCATACGTGTGTGTGTCCGTGTGGTGCACCTGCGCGGTTTTATTACCGTACGTCTAGGAATTTACCCAGCGGCATTGTAAGTACCTTGAAAGATATCTTTTGCGACAAAGAACTCGTTTGTTCCTATTTGGCCTGATTGCTTTTGTCTACAGCTGTGCGAAATTGTTTCACTGGTATCGACCCGGTTAAATAGATACATAGAACCTTCATGTCTCTGTGGACTAACCACTTTTATTGTTACCGAATCGTCCAACATCTGGTAAACATGCACCAACCACGGTTCACAGGCTTCCATCTAAATGGCTTCCGTTGACTTCCGAAAAAAGAAAAACACTATGAATTCCGGCCAATCTTCAACAGTTTGCCAGAGTCTTTGCTGAACATATCATCCTTTCGTGCGGTGAAAACGGAATGTAGAGAATGGTGCCTCACGCTCGGGCAATAATGATTATATAATTATTTAGTGCTTATTCGTTGCCTACATTCCTACGTTGTTGTTGTTTTGTTTGTTTTGTTTCTCTAGTGTTCACTGTGTCACGGTATTTTATTGGCTGCCTGGTTCTCACATACAAGCATCTTTGCTTTCGTGGGCCAGCACACACACTACGTATTTTTTCGAAGATAATAAAGATATTATTATATGGTAATCTTCTGGTAAATTGTGGCTTTACTGGAAGCGAAAAGAGTCCCATAATCCAGTAAAATAGCTTTTACTGGAAATAGACTTCCGGTAGAAATCCGGTGACATTCTGGTAAAAAGCCGGTAACATTCCTGTAAACCAACCGGTGACGTTCCAGTAAAAGTCCGGCGACATTCCGGTAATCTACGGCTTTACTGGAGAGGAAGTCGATCCCATAATCCAGTAAAATAGACTTTACTGGAAATAACATTCCGGTAAAAATATTTTTCAATAGGGCCCTCTTCCCTTTTTTGGAGCGCAGCTCTTAGGCGCCCGTTTCCGGCTTGAGCGGCGTCGGCGTCGCCGTTGGCGTCGCTTTCGGTGTTGACGTCGCCGTCGGCGTAACCGCAAGGTCACGTGACCCCAAGGTCACGTGACCCCCAAGGTCATGGGACCCCCAAGATCACGTGACCCCCAGGTCATGTGACCCCAGGTCATATGACCCCCAGGTCAGTGACCCCCTACGTCATGTGGCCCCCAGGTCATGTGACCCCCAGCCCGTGACCCCCCGAGGTCACTTGACCCTCAACGTCATATGAACCCCGGCCACCTGACTCCTCCGAGGTCACGTGACCCCCGAGGTCACGTGACCCCCAATGTCACATGGCAGTCATGTGACCGCCCCGATGTCACGTGACCCCCCCCCAAAGGTCACGTGAACCCTCCTCCGCGCCTTCCCCCTCCTCAAGAGCTGCACTCTAATTCGGCATTACAGGAAGTTGTAAGCAGCTTTCATTTTTCTTTACAAATTTACGATTATCATTTTTTTCTTTTTCTTCCCTCTCCCTCCTTTCTTTTCCTTTTTAATATTAAAGGGATACTTCAACGAAATTTGAAATATTCCCGTCGTGTTCAAAAATAGGTTGAATATGATCCACAATATCCGTAAATGACAATCGCACGTTTGTACTTTGATCCTGGTGGCTGTATTTTCCGTTATAAACAGCCCACTCTGGCAAGCGCTCGGAGAAGGCCCAGCTTAGAGCACGCGACATCCATCGCAATCGTGACGTAGGTCGTCTCGAGACGAGCAAAGCTACGGCGAAGATAACGTCAAAAGGATGGCCTAGTCGTTCCAGCCACCGAAGCGGCTGCTTTTGTGCGAATTTCGAGTGACGGGTTCATCTTCTATAATCTTGTAGGGGGACAATAGCGACTTCTGCGACACACAAAGGGATTCTCGGGAAGAGGGGAGTTCCTCCTTCCCCCTTCCTCGTCGTGGCCGGAGGCGAGACAACCTCCGTCACTAGCTGTCAAGGTTCCTAGACGAGCATTACAAACGAGGCGTTAGCGACATCCACCAGGTGCTCTTTGCTAATCGTTTAATTCGTTTTAAAATTCCTTTTCGAGACTTTTTTAACAAGATATTGGTATGTTCCATGTGATACTGCTCTTTTGAACACATATAGACCAAAAAATGAGCGCCGAAATTTCGTTGTAGTATCCCTTTAAAGCGTTGTTAACATCAAATCTTTAATTCTCCAGAATTATTATGCTATTAAAGTTGAGATATATTGAATTAAATTAATCAAAGTTTTAATCTTGTTTGTTGATTTTAAAATATTTAAATGTTTGGTTGTGTTTAAATTTTGACTTTCGAACTCTTTTATATACTTCTGTGTCAGGTGGCAGTCCTTCAGATAGTGGTCTATATTTAGGCAAGATTGTCCACATGGACATCTGGTTTGGTCCTGTATGTTAAATGTAAAAAAAATACAAAGGAAATCTTTCATGTGCTGTTACAATTTGTGTTAAATTATACGAAAGGGGAAAGCGAGAATGAATATTATTTATAGATGGTATCCATTTTATCAATTCTGTATATTGTCCCTTTTACTGCGATATTTTATCCCATTTACCTCTTGCCAATTTAATTATATTATGTTTTATATTTTGTTTAGATCTTGAGAGTGGTTGAAAAACACCATATCTGCATGCCGAATTTGGCAATTGATCAGCTAGTCATTTCCTGTCACTCTGGAAAGGCTTTTCACTTGATAAAATGATATCGAATTGCTCTCAATATTTGTCTGAATTATTTTTACTGTTATAAATAATGCAATTTGGTTATTTGCATTTGCTAATGCTTGCAATACAGATACACCATCTGTTACTACTGTCAATTGGCAGTTTCCTTTAATTGTAATAAAATATTGTAAACCTTTAAAATAGCTACTGCTTCCGCATCAAAGATGGTATTACAATGAGCCAAATTGAATTTATCTACTTTTAGTATTCCTCCGTTGATATTGCCGCGCGCGCAGCTGACCAAGTAGGCAGCGCGCGTGGCCTAACGGTTATCGTACCTGCCTCCCATGCGAAAAGCCAAGGTTCAATTCCTGTTAGCGGCGTGTCTTTTGTTTATCCGTGTATTTTAGTGTTCTGGAAATTCGAGAACCCTGGTGCTTGTTCGAGGTGCGAATGTTCTACGCGTCCAACTTTCTACGCCGATTATTCCAGAAGCCCGCGCGTGTACATAAGGGGTTTCACGTGGCGAGCCAGAGTCAGTTTTCGCCCCAGCGTTTGATCTTGCTGCTTCGCCGCCTTCGACGCCCGCGACGCTCTCTTTGTATCTTTCTTTTCCCTTTTATTTTTGGGCACAATTTCGCCCCATTAAACGTTCAGTTTACTCAGTCATTCGCCGCCTCATCACTTGTCATTCGTGACAATATTTAGAATGACATATGCTGCACCTACTTGTTCCAAACACATTGAACCATCTGTATAAAGTGATGAATTATTTTTCAATGGTAGAATAAGTTCTTTCTTGTATTGTTGATAAGTGATTTTAAATGTTTGGGCCGGGTGTATTGTCCAAGGGTCTATGGGATATGTGACATCTTTTTGATCTATTGTTGAATTTTCAAATTTAGAATAAATACGAAGTTGGAACAGTTGGAACATGAAGTATCAATATCTAACATTATTTCTATTGGTAGGCAGTTACATAGTATCGGAAGACTTATATTTGAGAGTGTACAATATGCTTTTGCTATATTAGGTAAAAAAATCCGTTGAATTTAATTTAGGGTTCTTAGCATATGAGACTTTTTTGTAGTTTTCCACCATGCCGGCGCTCCATACACAATGTATCTTTCTATACTTCTAATGTTAAATTTCTCTTAATTGCTCAGATGTGATTCCCAGTTTGTCGAAAATATGCGTCATATATTTTGGCTATGTATTTGAACATTATTCTTAATGTATTGGAGATGGGGAATAAAGGATAAATGGGTGTCATATATTATTCCTAGGATTTTAATTTGTGAAACTATAGGTAATCTATGTGTTTGAAAATAGACGATAGGAGGTCTGTTCTGTAAATATGTGCCCTTGAAAATGAGTAGTTATTGACATTTTTATAATTAAATTTAAGACTTCTTTTTGTTGCCCAATTTCCTATTACATTTAATGTTTCGAATAACCTTGATTCTAATTCTCTATGTGAATTTCCCTCAATCACTGTCACTACATCGTCAGCAAAGGCCTGCAGGAAGGTATGGGTGCTAAATTCGATCTCTAATAAACTGGATAATAGGATGTCCCACATAAGTGGGCTCAGAGGGGAGCCTTGTGGGCAACCTATATTATTTGTTTACTTATTTTTTTTGTTCATTGGATGTCACATATGTTATGGTTCTACCGTGAAACAATGAGTGTACTATATTAAATAGGTGTGATGGGCATTCATACTTTTTTAATTATTTAAGTACTAATGGTATCTAAGAGAGTTAAATGCATTAGTAAAATCTAAAGATATCATTATGGCTGATATTCCTTTACTTTTTATTTGTATTAAATGGGTTGTTAATTTATACAATGCTAATGTTGAAGATTTATTGTTCGTAAAACCGAATTGTATAGGATGTAGTAATTTCTCCGAGTTTAGAAAACGATATAATCTATTATTTATTAATTTTTCTAATACCTTGCCTAAAACTGAATTTTGACAAATGCGCCTATAAGATTCGGGTAAACTATTGTCACGATAATTTTGTTAATTAATATTTTCTTTTTTTTCATATTTTGGGGAAGTTTCCTATAGTTAAACAGGAATTAAAAATAGAAAGAAGAAAATTTGGATGGGAGGTCCAGAGGGTATGTAGGTTATTGACATTTATATTATCTAGGGCTGGAGGTGTTTTCATGCGTAGCTTATTAATTATAGTAGAAATTTCTGTAGAAGTTAAATGTTTATCTGGTAAGGTCATGAGGGGAGTGGAGATATATTGTTGTATTTGATCAATATAAGGATTTTGTATGGTTATGTCTGGATCTGGGAAGAGTGTTTCTATTATATTTAATTGAGTCATCAAAGGAGGTAGTTAGTGAATTATCTAACGTTTTTATTGGTGGGATTATAGATAGTTTTTTGCTTTATAAAAGGCTATTTTATAGCGGATACCGAAGAGTGATATTTTAGTGTTATCGAAACAGTATTTATGTTTTGTGTCTATTTTTGATTTTAGAATGAAGTCTTTATATTGGCTTTTATAATCATAATATAATCGTTTGTTTAGAAATTTTACATTTGTATTACAAGAATGTTGATATCTCCTTCTTAGCGCGTTAGTTTTTGCTCTCATTAATTGTAGATCCTGAGTCCACCATGGCACATTTTGTTTGTAATTTTTAACATTCCGTTCACATTGTTTTATCCATTTTTGGAATTTGAAATAGACTACATCTAAAATGTAGTCTACTTGGAAAGCTGTGTAATTAATTGAGGTATAATATTCAAACCATATTTCTTTATTTATTCTTAAGGATAAATATCACGTCATCCTTCGCCGACATCATTCTGGCGAATGATGTCGGCGAAGGATGACGTGTCCAGCGGCGCTCTGCCGAAGGACGTGTGTGGCTCTTGTGCCGCACGCTTCTACTCGAAGCAGCAATTCCTTGTGTGTTCGGCAGGCTGCAGCCGAAAATTCCACTGCAAGTGCCTCAACGTGGGGCTCGAGGAGTACAACACGTATATGGAAACTGGGACAAGCACTTTCAAGTGCTCCGGCTGCACTCGGCGTCACAGCCTGTCACCAAAAGCTGCTCGCGCTTCAACGTCCGCCAACACCGAAAACTTGAACGTCATGGACGGTGAGTCGGCCTCTGCGCAAGAGAATCTACCTTTTCCTGCAAGTTTCATGCGTGTCTTGGAAACTTTGAGCGGCAAACTGGACATACTGATGGCGGAATTCCAGTGCCTCCGCGCTGAGAACAGAAGTCTTCGTTCTGAAGTTCTGCAACTCCGCAAGAACGTCTTGGACAGAATCCCTCTAATTCCTTCATCGCGGCCGTTATACGCTACTGTCACTGGACAGCCGCCAGCTACGCCTACACCTGTACCTCACAGCCCTCCTTTGTCAGCACGGCTGCCCCAGAACGTGCCACATCATCCCTCGTCCACCATCCGTCAAGTAAAGCGCCCTGGCCAAACGACTTCACATCCAGACAATGTGATTGCTGTTGAACGTGATTTCCCAACTCGGAACTTTGGTTTGAATGGACTACAATCAGCGAATACGGTGGATGACGGTTTCGTCCTTGTCAAGTCTCGGCGACGTGCGAAACCATCGTCGGGCACCGCTAAACCGGATAAGGTAAATGCTGCGCCACCGCCCGTACGCCAAATGGCGTTATTTGTATCTAGACTCGACCCAGAAACGTCTGTGAATGATATTGAAGCTCTGATAGAGCCTTTTCTGGAGGGACGAACACCTGTCTGTTCAAAGATGAAAACTAGATTTCCTTCATATTCTTCTTTTCACTTGGCTTGTGACGAGGCAGTTTTCGCAGCGCTAAACAAACCCGAAGTCTGGCCGGAGGGTAGCATCTTCCACCAGTTTTTTGGCCGACTTGACAGTACGCGTGTTCATAACGAGGAAACAGTAGCACCCGATAATGGCGTCAACGCTTAGCGTTTTCTACCAAAACGTGAGGGGCCTTCGTACAAAGGCCGACGAGTTTATGTCTAACTTGATAACAACTAAGCTTGATATTGTCTGCATTACAGAAACATGGCTGTGCGATGGGATACCTACCTCAAACTATTTTACACCTAATTATAAAGTATATCGAAAGGACCGAGATTATCAAACCACTGGTAAAAAACTTGGTGGTGGTGTTTTAATTGCTGCCGAGGCATCTCTTTGTTCTCATCGTCGTTTCGACCTAGAATCCTATTCTGAGTGTGTATGGTTAGAAATAAAATCTCGTGATGGTTTTAACTATCTAGTTGGTAACTACTATTTCCCACCACTCTTTGATCAATTGGTCTTCGTTGAGCATCTGGAGGCACTTAAGATTCATATAGATTTCAGCAAGTATAGAGTACAAATTTATGGTGATTTTAACCTTCCCGGAGTAGACTGGACACTTGGTCATGTAAAGAGCAACAACCTGATAACACGCTATAAGGCCACATGCTTGTTGGAGTTTATGAACTTTTGTGGGTTGAATCAACTGAACACAACTGTGAACATCGCTGGAAATACCCTGGATCTTGTTTTATCTAACGTGTCTGTTGACTATGTAACTCCTTCTTTGAGTCCAATGGTACAAATGGATATATTTCACACTCCTTTCACAGTTGGGCTCTTTCTTCCTCGTAAGAAGCCATTTTCGAATCCCTTCACTACGTACTGCTATCATAAAGGCGATTACCTGAACATGTACAAATACTTCCAAAACTTCGACTGGAGTGAACTTCTTGTCATAAATGATGTTGAGCTGGTGACCGAGACGTTTTCGTCCATAGTTAAAAACGCAATTGATGCATTTGTACCACTGCGCATTTCCAAGCCTTCAATTCACCCTGAATGGTTCTCCAAAGAGTTGAAAATCTACCTTCGCAAAAAAGACCATTTTCATAGACTCTTCAAACGTACTGGTTTGTCTCTATTTTATACTGAGTTTAGCATTTACAGGGCTCTAGTTAAAAAGCTGTACGCTAGGGACAAACGCTTGCACCTTGAACAAGTGGAGTGTAGCCTAAACCGGTGCCCTAAAAACTTTTGGCGCTATGCCAAGAAACACACGCGCAACTTAAACCAAGGTCTTTGTCTGCGCACAGATAACAACGCTAACTATGTATCTTCACCTTCAGAAGTTGCCAATATTTTTGCTGATTACTTCAGCAGTTGTTATTCAACCTGTCAGCAAAGCACTCAGCCGCAAGAAATAAAAACCAACTGCCATGATTTCTTGTCTGGTATTAAAGTAGATGCCGATGAAATTGCGGAAGCAATAAAAAAATTAAAACCGAAGCTATCTATAGGAGCTGACTCTATTCCATCCTTTATTATTAAGGGATGTAGCGAATTTTTATACCTATTATGTTGCACATCTTCAACCTCTCTCTTATTTCTGGTGTTTTTCCTTCCCTTTGGAAAAAAGCGGTTGTTGTACCAGTTTTGAAAAAAGGTGACAGCTCTGTGAAAAGCAACTACCGCCCAATATCTTTGCTATCTGGGTTTTCTAAAGTTTTTGAACGGGTTATGTATTCCCGGATTCTTTTTTATTTTCGACATAAGTTTGTAGAGTGTCAGCATGGTTTTTTGAAGGGACGTTCGGTTGAAACAAATCTTTGCTCTTTTTTAAATTACTCTGCCCCTGTTGTTACGAACAGAGGACAAGTTGATTGTATCTTTTTTGACATGTCAAAAGCCTTCGATAAAGTAAACCATGAATTGCTGTTACACAAATTATCGTCATATGGTTGTGGCCCAGAGCTATGTTACTGGTTCCGTAGTTATTTATCATCTCGACGGAACACAGTTCGTGTAGATAACAGTCATTCCGACCACTTCTTTTCCACATCTGGTGTCCCTCAAGGCTCCATCCTTGGCCCATTGTTGTTTTTGATATTCATCAACGACTTGCCGTCATATGTTGATAACGCTCAAATATTGTTGTTTGCCGATGACATCAAGCTTTTTATGAATATTCACTCTTCTATCGACTGCAACGCTCTACAGCATGATGTTTCACAGATTGCTATATGGTGTACAGCGAATAACTTATCTCTGAATCCATTGAAAACAAAAGTCGTATCTTTCTCAAGGCGTCACACCATAATAGACTGC
Source organism: Ixodes ricinus (assembly GCA_037355805.1). Lineage (NCBI taxonomy): Eukaryota > Metazoa > Arthropoda > Arachnida > Ixodida > Ixodidae > Ixodes > Ixodes ricinus. Next base: position 13,678 of record JAZHYW010010030.1, on the reverse strand, counting down.
GATTATGTTTTAGAGGGGATGCCTATCAAACGTCTTTCTGTTATAAAAGACCTTGGCGTATACCTTGATAATGTTCTAACGTTTACTGCCCACGTGTCATTTGTCGTTGGCAGTGCAACAAGAATGCTTGGTGTTATATCTCGTATTACGAAGCACTTTAATAACCCGGCTTCCTTGGTTCGGTTATTCTGTGCCCTAGTCAGGTCTAGACTTGAATTTGCTTCAGTAGCTTGGAATGCGTTAAATAAAACTCAGGCATTGAACATTGAAAATGTACAGAAGAGGTTAATACGCATTGTGTATGATCGATATTCTCAACGTCGCTTCTATTTTGAATATGAATTTCTTCTTAAAAAAGTTTCGATGACAAACTTGTCCGATAGAAGAGCGGAACGTGACTTAGTCTTTTTTCATAAGTTAGTAAACGGTGTATCAGATAGTGGCTCGCTTTTAAGTGATGTTAATTTACATGTTCCCTCCCGACCCACTAGAAATCATTGTACTTTTTACATTAATACTGTCTGTGATCTCTCGCCTTTATCACGCTGCCAACTGCTTTTTAACCGCATCAACAATGCTGAAGTGGATATATTTAGCGACTCTCGGGTGTTCGCGATGAAAATGAAAGTACCCAAGTAGCACAGAATTTGGTAAAATCATCGGCCATGCCTCGGCCATTGCTAGGCCAACGATCAATTTGGTCGGCCACCGGCAAATCCTCGGTGGACAACCAAAAACCATGGTCGGCAAAAGCCAAGCCACCAAGGCCTCGAATTTAGCTCGGCCATTGGCAAAGGGCAGTGCTCGGCAAACCCCGGCCACCCGAGGTATTTCTCTTACATGTTGGCCACCAAGGAAGGGCCTAGCCCGGCATTAGCCCAGTTGCCAAGGCCTGTTTTCACCTCGGCCATAGGGCAAAAACCGAGGGCCGGCATTTGCCAGGCCACCGAGGTCTTGTTTTCACCTTGGCCATTGGGCAAAAAACAAGGGCCGGCATTTGCTAGGCCACCGAGGCCTTGATTTCATCTCGGCCATTAGGCAAAGACCGAGGGCCGGCATTTGCTAGGCCACCGAGGCCTTGTTTTCATCTCGGCCATTGAGCAAAGAACGAGGGCCGGCATCTGCTAGGCCACAAAGGTATATCCGAGGGTTGTTTTCAGCCTGGCCATGGAGCAAATACCAACACGGCATTTGCCTGGCCACAAATGTATAACCGATGGTCGTTTTCACCTTGGCCATTGGGAAAAAAACAAGGGACGGCATTTGCTAGGCCACCGAGGCCTTGATTTCATCTCGGCCATTATCCCGCAGGGGGCACCTGTGAAAGCAGGTGTTTGGAGAGTGGCGTCTCCACGGACCCCGAGCCATGCGGGTTCGCCCGCCCACATCTGGCTGTGCGTGGCTTTCCCGTGTCCGGGGAAAAGGGCATCCTGGTGGTTGAGTCGAGCCCGGGGTAGGTTTGGACCCTTCGGGGCCCCCGGGCGAGGCAATACACCACTTCGGCCCCCGCTTCCCGTAGACGGGAGTCCTGGCTTGGCCCGACCAGGATGATTCAGTCTAGTCGCCACTCCTTCCACTATCCCCTCCCTTCTTTCACCTTTGTCTTCTCCTTCTTTTCACTCTTCTCATTTCTCTTCTTTCCTTTTCAACTCCTTTGGCGGCAAGGGCTAACCTTGGGTGGTGACAGATACTCTCGTCCAGATCCACACTTGGTTATAGTTTCTGGGTAGCGCTAATAGAGTAATGCTTCCAGCAAAGCCATATTTGTTATGGGGTATTACCTATTCCCCCGTTGGGCTCCGTGGTGGGCGGCGCGCCACAGATTCCGAACACCCTTTGCCTTTTTATGGCGCCCCTCTCTTCTAAACCCCGAGCAGAGCGACCCTCCAAAAGGGTTCGCTCCGCTCCCCCTACTTTTGAAAAAGCCAAAGAACCCGACACCTTCTCACGTTTTCTTGTACTTCATGCTGCAAATGACAGTTTACCGTTGTCAAAGATGTCACCTTTCCTTGTCTCTAAGGTCCTAGAGCAGACGATCGGAAAGAATTACAAGGCAAAAAAACTTGCTGGGGACCTCCTTGTTGAGGTAGAAAATAAAACTCAAAGCACAGCATTACTCAAGTTGTCAAGCTTAGGCGAACACCAAGTCTCTGTAACCCCGCACCGCACTTTGAATACTGTCCGCGGCGTCATCTCTGAGGATGACCTCCTTCAGTGTACTGAAGAGGAAATCCTTGAAGGTCTGCGTCGAAGTGCTGTTGTAGCCGTGCGGCGAATCACCCTACGACGAGACGGACAGGAGATGCCAACCCGACACCTAGTGCTGACTTTTGAACTCCACTCTCTGCCTTCCACCGTGAAGGCAGGGTATCTAAACTGCAGAGTTCGCCCTTTCGTTCCGAACCCACAGCGATGCTTTCGTTGCCAGCGTTTTGGACATGGCTCCCGAAACTGCCGTGGCCGAGAAACTTGTGCGAAATGTAGCGCCACTGACCACGTCGCTGACATTTGTGAAAACGACCATAAATGTATAAACTGTGGCGGACCACACCCCGCATTTTCGCGCACATGTCCGAAATGGAAGGAAGAAAAAGAGATAATTACATTTAAGGTCAAACACAATCTTAGCTACCAAGACGCTAAAGAACAGCTTGCCTTCATGGCAAGGGGTTCATATGCCGAGGCAGTGCGAAGGGGACCCCCACTGTCTAAGGCATCTGTGGAGACGCAGACTTCCCCGGAAGACCTGTCATCTCCACAAGGGTCCTTTTACGTACGTCCGAAGACGGTAGGCAACCCACCGCCTTCATGCTCTAATGAGGGTGTTGTGCCCTCTAAGGAGGGTACTGCACCCTCCAAGGAGCCAGACGTGCCGTCACCGGCACCAGCTGGCCCTTCTGGCCGAGGTCGGGGGCTGCCTCCCGTGCCTCTGGCAGCTCTTCAAAGCCTGGGCGGTCAGATTCACCTCTGCCGCCCAAAGGACCCAAGGTCCCATCGGATGAGAAAATGGATGTGAGCATCCCACTCTCTGATGAGGACCTTCCTCTCTCTAGATCAGGGTCGGTTTCCTCGGCCTCCTGCGAGGCTGCAGGACGGCCTAAGGACACTGCAAAAAGAAAACCATCCCACGGATTGTGGCACCAAAAGACACATAAACTACATTTCACAATTTTTGTATAATACACTTATTGAAGCGTTTCCTTTATTGAAAATAAATGTCTTTCTTCCTTCAGTGGAACTGCAGAGGCCTCCTGCCTAACTACGATGATGTGAGCTATCTTTTAGAGGAACACCGGCCCATTGCATGTTGCCTACAGGAAACGCACCTAAAGACCACCCAAACAAATGTCTTAAAACACTTCCAGGTGTTTCGGAAGGACCGTACACATGCAGCTCACGCAGCTGGAGGTGTTGCGGTGGTTGTGCAACGTCCAGTTCCTTCTAACGAGGTAGCCCTGCAGACTTCACTGGAGGCAGTGGCTACACGCATTTTGTTAGATCGAATAATTACAGTCTGTTCTTTGTATGTACCTCCCAATTATCAGTTACATGTGGAGGAGCTAGAAGACCTTGTTAATCAACTTCCTTCACCTTTTTTACTTTTAGGAGATTTTAACGCACACAATCCTCTGTGGGGTAGTGACAGACGGGATTCTAGAGGGGCCCTTGTTGAGCGTTTTTTGCTTTCTGCGGGATTGTGCCTGCTAAACACACATGAATCTACATATTTTAGCTCAGCAACTCGCACTTTCACTTCCATTGACCTATCTATTTGTCACCCATCATTATTCTCATTGCTTTCATGGAAGGTCATCCCGAATCCACACGGAAGTGACCACTTCCCCATCATTTTAGAATTTAACCATCTTCCCATGACAGTCCCCACGCGCTCTCCTCGTTGGAAATTCGAAGATGCCAACTGGCCTACTTTCAAAGAATCATCTCTTTTTGCATGCACATCACTCGACGATCTCGATATCGATAGAGCCACCGAACATATCACTCAGCACATTTTACAAGCCGCCATTCTCTCCATCCCCATGACGTCCTCGCATCTACCCAGGAGACCAAAGCCCTGGTGGAACAAAGATTGCCGTTTGGCCAAAAAAGAACAAAATCGAGTGTGGGGTATATTTAGACGCTACCCTACAACACACAATCTTATTGAATTTAAAAGAAAAAGGGCCCAGGCAAGGTGGATTCGAAGGCAAGCGAAGAAAAAAGTTTTAGAGGGTACGCTTCTTCAATTAACAGCACTGTATCTGCGAAGGAAGTCTGGGATCGCGTACATAAAATTGACGGCTCTTACCGGGCATTCACTGTCCCACTCTTGAGTCAGAATGGAGTGTGTCCTGCAAGTCTTGAGGAACAGGCCAACATCCTCGGTGAGCACTTCAAGAACGTCTCCAGTTCCGAACATTACACTCAAACGTTCCAGCGACACAAGATCAATGCAGAAAAAAAGCTGTTATCACATCAGGTGGCATGCACGAACCTTATAATACTCTATTCACATTATACGAACTTCAAATGGCAGTTCTTTGTTCCAAACAAACTGCCCCTGGACCAGATGGTATTCATTATAAAATGCTCGAACATCTTCATCCATCCACTATGGAACTAATTTTGTACCTTTTTAATAGAGTTTGGCTCGAGGGCCACTTTCCATCCTCCTGGAAGATTGCTGTGGTTGTACCAGTGCTGAAGCCCGGCAAAGATCCCTCTTGTGCATCTAGCTACAGACCAATAGCTCTAACTAGCTGTCTTTCCAAGACACTAGAAAGGATGATTAACAAGAGACTCATGTTTTTTCTAGAACGAAACAACTGCCTTGATAAGTTCCAGTGTGGCTTTCGTTCAGCACGATCCACTATCGATCATCTCGTCCGCTTTGAGACCTTCGTACGTGAGGCGTTTGTCAACAGGCAACAGTGTCTCTCCATCTTCTTTGATTTGGAGAAGGCATACGACACGGTCTGGCGTTACGGCATACTGCAAGATTTATTCGATCTCGGTTTCCGTGGCCGAATGTTGAGTGCTATACAGAGTTATCTGCAGCACCGTACTTTCCGCGTGAGGTTGGGAAAAACTCTCTAAGGAGTTTTTACAGGAAAATGGAGTCCCTCAGGGGGTGTACTGAGTGTCACTCTTTTTATCGTCAAACTTAATTCCATTGGCCGTGCAATTCCTCCTTCGGTGCAATATTCTTTATATGTCGATGATCTCCAGATCTCCGTTTCATCGTGTAATTCCTCAATTTGTGAACGCCGCATCCAACTTGCGGTCAATAATTTGGTCAGATGGGCCGATACAAATGGTTTTAAATTTTCTCCCGAAAAAACAGCTTGTGTCAGCTTTTCTTGTCAACGTGGTGCTCTTCAGGAACCGTCTTTGAACATGTATGGTTCTCCTATTGTTGTAAAAAATGAACACAAGTTTTTGGGACTTGTGTTCGATTCCAAGTTGACTTTCGTTTCACACATTAAGAGCTTAAAACTCAAGTGTCTTAAATCTCTGAACATCCTTAAGGTCTTGTCACATGTATCATGGGGCTCCGACCGACTGTGTCTGTTGCGTATCTATCGCTCAGTCATTCGCTCTCAGCTTGATTATGGTTGTATTGTCTATAACTCTGCTCGGGCATCAGTTCTAAAAATGTTAGATCCTATTCATCATCAGGGACTGCGATTGGCTACTGGTGCATTTCGCACCTCCCCAGTGCTTAGCCTTTACGCGGAAGCAAACGAACTGTCCCTTGAGCGTAGGAGGTTTTCCCTGGGTTTTATGTACTCTGTTAGGGTGCGCTCTGTCGCGGAGCACCCCGTTCGAGATAACATTGAGACTATCAAGTTCCAACGCACTTTTGAAAACAAACCTTCCATAGTTCCCCCTTTTTCTATGAGGAATAATACTGCAGCACAATCCGTTGGGATGGATGCAAAGCCTCAGCTAGTCCAGTACCCACCAGATATAGCTCCATGGAACAACTGCCACATACATTGCGACCTTACACTGACCAAGTATAACAAAAAGAATGTTCCACAGGAAGTCATAAGGCAGGACTTTTTTGAGCTTCAGACCAAATATCACGAGTATGCCAGTTTTTATACAGATGGGACAAAAAAGGACTCGGTAGTAGGCTGTGCTATGGTGGGACCATCGGTAAATCAGGTGAAGAGAATAAATTCAAAAGCCTCTATACTAACAGCAGAGCTTTATGGTTTGCTGCTGGCTGTTGATTATATAATCAAAAACGTCTTTCTCACGCTGTAATCTACACCGACTCTTTAAGCTCTCTGAAGGCAGTCGCATCAATGAACCGTGTAATAAACCCACTGGTTTCTGAGTTAAAGCACAAGATTATTCTGGCTGGTAAGAAAAATCTTGACATAGTCTTATGCTGGGTTCCTAGCCATGTTGGCATTCCTGGAAATGAAGCAGCTGATTGTGCAGCCAGCTCTTCTAATGATCGAGAAATCGACACACACCAAATACCCTACAAAGACTACCACAACTCTCTGAAACGTTGCATCAAAGCAAAGTGGCAGCTGCAATGGAACAGCGAAACCAGCAACAAACTACACGCAATCAAACCTTTTCTCGGCGAATGGGAGAGTGCCCGACATCGGGAGCGCTTTTATGAAGTCATACTCTGTAGGTTACGAATCGGTCATACTCGTCTCACACATGGACACCTCTTGAGCGGGGAGGATGCCCCTGAATGTGTGCACTGTAACCTACCTCTAAGTATAATGCATATGCTCATTGAATGCCCTATGTATGACCAATGCCGGTATAAACACTTCTCGCTGCTTTATAAAGAACACATTCCACTACACCTTGCCCTTTTACTAGGTGACGAACCGCTCATTCCATACAGTTGTGTTTTTAATTTCCTCACAGATATCGGCCTTCTACACCGACTGTGATTTTACTTTCTATCCTTAATTCATTGTCATATTGTTTACACTTATAGACATTCATGTTCATGGTTTTATCATATATATCGCTACTATAGCTCTTTCCTCTTCATAAACTCGAATTGCAATAGTCTAAGCTTGGCGCAATAAAGCCTTAGTTGCTGATGCGCCATAAACCCCCAATCAATCAATCAATCTCGGCCATTAAGCAAAGACCGAGGGCCGGCATTTGCTAGGCCACCGAGGCCTTGTTTTCATCTCGGCCATTGAGCAAAGAACGAGGGCCGGCATCTGCTAGGCCACAAAGGTATATCCGAGGGTTGTTTTCAGCCTGGCCATGAAGCAAATACCGACGCGGCATTAGCCTGGCCACAAATGTATAACCGAGGGTTGTTTTCACCTCGGCCATAGAGCAAATAATGCTGCGGCATTTGCCTGGCCACAAAGGTATAGCCGAGGGTCGTTTTCCCCTCGGCCATGGGGCAAATAATGCTAGCTGCGGCATTTTCATGGCCACGAAAGGTATAGCAGACAGCAGTTTTCTCCCCAATCTAAAGGCAAAGTAACATGCGAGGACAGATGTTTCTAGGTTCATCATGTTGCAGGCAACAATATTCAAGCTCTAAGCATCAATGTAATGTACTCAAGGCACTGGGGTGGATCAGGAGGCATCCAGATTGAGGTTTTTGTGATCTGACCTTCATATGATGCGGCCATTCCTATGGAACCTTCATGTTACAGCACCTGCTGCTTCATAGTGCAAAAAGAAAAAATAGACAAAAACTACCTAGTTGCAATTGCATAATGATAATCAAACTCAAGGCTAAATTGATTGCAATAAATTTCCAACAACCACCTCCAAAGTCTGGCACAAATGATTAGCAATGTTTCTTGTCACCCCGTACCAAAACGATTGGTGTCATTTACAGTGTATGTTATCTACTAGGCAAACAAATACCAGAGAAACAGTTAACCGATTTCACAAGAATATGGTCTCCGAAGGATATACGATATATTGCCTAGTCTAAAAATTTCAAAGGTGTTGGTGGCCAGGCTGTTGGTTAATTGATCATAAATTCAATGGACACTGTAAGAAAGGGTCATCAGTTCAATTCACTGTCAGATTAAAAGTGCATGTCCACAGCAAAAGAAGACACCAATGTGTTGAAATTCGAAAGATGTTTGTCCTGTCTGTCCTCTTTGTATAACTCTTTCATATTTTTGAATCAGGGCTGTTCAAGAAGTATCCAACCTTTGGCAGGAAAAAATACATTTATTTGCCTTGAGGTCTAAAACTCTAATCCAATTCAAAGTACTCTCCTTGGGATAGCACACACTTCAATGTTTGAACGGCTTAGCTGTTTATTCAGCCAGCTGTCCCGGTGCCCTGGGCCTCTTGCACCGTAGTTCGCCATGGTTTCTGAATGAGCCGAAGTCCTATCTTCTTTGATGACTAGGCTACCTCCAGTTCCACATGGCCCAAGCCTCAGCGCAATGCCTGCAAAACATTATGAGAGCAATTCACTTATAGGATCAAGACAAACAAAATTTAATTTCGATTAATAGGTTATTTTCATGTCACCATTTCGGAACAATGTTTCCACCAAACTAGAAAAGCAGAAAACAGAAGAATTGCTGCACATATGGCTGCATGAAAAAGTATAATCTGCTTGTAACACTGGAATGTGCTTGCCAGAGGCGAGTTACAGCAAAGTAGAGTGCTATTTTACCACCCTCATGTGATTGTTTAAAATCCTCTAAAACTGTAAAACTACGGCACCTGAAAAAAGTATTTAAAGTATACAACCACTACAACTTGCATTGGCTGCTGCCATCAAATAATGTTATCTCTGAATTAAAATAAGTACAGTGGACTCGCAATAATTCAAACTCTGATATTTCATACTGCCGGTTATTTCAAACGAATTTTAAAATTTGGTTGTCCCACAATGTTTTTAATGCATTTATAAGCTGCTTAATTCAAACAATGTTTTCGCTCAATTCGCACTATTTGTCCATCGCAGCGGGTTAGCCCCGTTGAGTGCGCTTCTCATCGAGCACCCGTGTACTGCGGGAAAGCAATACACGCGAAGCTCGTGGTCATTGCTTTTCCGCAGTACACGGGTGCTTGGTGAGAAGCATACTCGATGGGACTAACCCACCCCGATTATGCAAGCAGCACTGTCCTGACAACCTGCTTTCATTATTCGTGCTTCTTTTATTATTCTAATGCGAATAACATTCCTTAGATGAATGCAAGCAATTTTCGCCTATGTATCTATCTATCTATCTGGCTATCTAACCTCTTACGCCGCGGGTCGATAAATAAATAAAAAGACCGGCGCCGGCTGGGATTCGAACCGTTGACCCTTTGATCAGCAGGCAGACGCGCTAACCACAGAGCTATGAAGGCAGTCATTCAACGCACTCTAAACGGTTGTTTATATCTTTACCATAGGACGCGCTTTACAGCGCTGTCACAGCTACCGGTGCGCGCGCGTTCCATGCACGAGGGCTCATTCCGCGCTCGTGAGGCTGAGCACGGCCGCTGGCTCACCCTCTCCCGCGCTCGGGAGAGGGTGATGTAGCGGCCGTGCTCAGCCTCACGAGAGCGGAATGAGCCCTCGTGCATGGAACGCGCAGCGCTACCGCTAGCTGTGACAGCGCTTGTAAAGCGCGTCCTATGGTAAAGATATAAACAACCGTTTAGAGTACCGTTGGTTGAGACTAGCTGAGACGCCAGAAAGTCTGGTCGGTACCATTTTGAGTGTTTGTGCGTATGGCGCGTGCTTTGCTCGCCTTCCTAAGTGACACAAACGCACGTGCTGGGCTGCGGAGATCGTGCGCAGGGCTGTGAAAGTGTCAACAAATTTAGAATCGCCTCAAGAGTGGGCTGGCGTATCTAGAGTGTGCCGGCCACCTGACGAACGCGCATAACTCCGCACCGTTTGATGCTATTCGCATTAACGTAGATAATCATTCCCAAAGGATGGGTTCTGTTTTTAAGGGGATTAAATTCCAAATGAAAGAAATAATATTTGCATACTGCAAGCAGATATTATAAATTCCCTTGATTAGTATAGCTGGGCGTCTCTTCAGGTTTAATTTTATGTGAAATCTGTCATTTACATGCCAGCCCAACAAAGGCATTGGACTTTCAGAAGCCACAGTTCATAGATATAGTTATTTTAAAACTAACTGAGCTTAGGAGTGGACAAGTGGAAGGTTGGGAACAACCTTCACAAGTTCAGCTGGATTTTTGTTTCAGCACGGTACTACGGTAGTAAAAGGCTTTGAGGAACTATTCTATATTCAATTAGAAAATATTCGGCCAATATTATTATTTGCTTTAAACTTCACCAATGTTTTATGCGTGCCCTTTTTAAATAGGCCTGTGCAGAGGATAGTGTAAAAATCTCTTGGTATATGTAGTTATTTCTGTAGCAATTTCCTACTTTGCCTCACATCATATTTAGATAAATTTCTGATAATTCAAACTTCTGACATTTCAAATTAAAGTCTGTGACTTCCTGGAGTTTGAATTATTGAGAGTCGAGTGTATTCGAAAATACTTCCGGTCCTCCGAAAACCAAGAACCTAAACATTGACTTCAAGCAACAACTTTTCTAGCTGCTAAATAAATGACATGCCACACCAGAAGTGTAAAGCTTCCTTCAGTGACATGAATAGCAACCTTACAGAAAAGATGAGCACCAGTTCACTTATGCACAGGAGGCAGCTGTCCCATGTAGGAAAGTGACACAACTCGCAAACGTCCATAACACAGAGGGGCATGCCCACCCCAAACTCCAGGATAGCCTAGGGCTGCTGAACAGCCACGTTCGTCTATCTTGGAGTCCCCGAGTGGCAGCAGTCAGAGCGGTCAACAAGAAGTCAACTTCCCCTCGCGGCAGACTGCCCTCGAGCCCGTCCCGGTGGCTTTCGTTATACCAGAAGCCCAAGATGGATTACGTTGGTGATGAGTCCTCTCGCTCGTTGCGTAGGAAAAGGCGAGGAGGAGCAACACCACTGGGAAAGTGTAGGGACCATCAACGCAGCACATCTCTATCTTCTGTTTCGGTTTGATCACATTTACACTGCTTTGGAAAACCATAAATGCCTGCAGAAGCAAGTCACTGGATCTTGGGGAAACAGCAGTGGACTGTTTTTCCTTATTCCACACTGTTCATTGTTAAACTTGTTACACCACAGACAGTTATTTCACTAGAAATGGCAGTTGGTGGCTGCACTGCCATAGCACAATTAATAAGAGTATGAGTCTCTGGCAATGGAAGTTTCTTTGCAACACTGTGGTGCTCTAAATAAAGTTGTGGTTCAAGAAAATGGTAATGATGAAGATAAAAATGTAAATAACGCTTGAATGTGACGGGCTTCAAAGCTGCAAGCAACATGGTTTTAAGCAGAGGCTGGTGAGACCTTTTGTCATAAGAGCTTTGTCATAAGAGCATCTTCAAATAAAATCTTGATAACATCAGTTCTCTCTAAACAAAAGAGGAAACCGTCACTTCATTCTGTGATTTTGGTTTGCTTCATAATTGCAATGATTTTGACATTGCCTTGAAGTTTCACAGTAAAAGAAATTTCTTATGATGAATGTACCGAAGACTGGGGCAGAGCTAAATTTCAAAGGACAGAAAGGGTTCTTAACTAAGCGACACACAACAGAACATATAGAGGGAGACTTTAAGAAACCCTTTCCACGGGTACACTTCCACTTACAACCATTTCCAACAGAAAATATTTTGCTGGACCTTAGTGCCTTCTACTGAACAGTACGGCTGGGCTATGGATCGAATAACCCATCAATTAATCAATTATTGCTTTAATCTGGATTATTTTGTTTATCCAGTCAATCGGTAAAACTTTGACGAACCAAAAGAAAATAATAATTAAATGCTTTTACCATGCAGAAATGGCCAAGTACACCTACATGAAGGGCAAACTTTAGGGGAAATTTTAACCTAAATTAAACTGTAAGGGCAAGATTTGTTACTCCAGACAAGTGCAGAGGGTTACACGTGCCCTGGCCACTTTAACATATTTTTAGTGTCTGTTTAGAGCAGCACAGAACAATCAAAGGAAGCCGCTCTTGCCGATGAATATCAACAAACCTCTTTGCCTCATACAACTGAAGTAATAATCTGCGAGTGTGTCCTTGGACGGTTCTCAACTATGTATCAAAGTTGATTCATAATCAATTTTGTACACCGTTTATCAAACATTCAGCAAAGGCAAACAAAAATATATGTAATTTTGAGTATGCACGGAAAAGAATGAGAATGATTAATCGATTAGTAATGCGATTAAAGGGTGGCAATTAATCAGGTTTAAATTTATAATCGATGCTCAGCCCTACTGTACAGTCATGGCTGATAGAAGCTGAAATGACCAAGCGATGACTGACACCGGTGGCACTGCCCCAACAAGAAAACTTCAACTAGCGATGAAAGATAACGTGCAAAAGAGATTGCAGTGGCATGATACCTGACTCGGCCTGATTATGGTTGAGAACCGCACACCTTGCTGCAGATGTGCTGCTTCTGAGATTGTTTATAGCTACCATTATGTCTGCCTGCTGAGTCATTGGACAAAGTTATTTGGCTGGGACAAAGACCACCAGCCCAGATAATGGAGGCGCCAATAGGCACGGCTAGGCGATAGCAAAACGTAAAGGTGACTCATATCGAGGTGCTCCTAAACAATGAGAAACAGGCAGAGTCGCATAGCAGTGGCCATGGCACTCTTGTCCTCATAACGCCTCTCATTGCTAGTTCAGCGTCTCTTGTAAAGGCACAGCAAGCAATGGATTTCGGTCGTTGCCCTAACATTTCAGCTTGCACTGTCCATGACTCAGCACGACCCCCAACATACTTAAGGACAGATACAAAGAAGCAACCGTACTAACCTCTGTGTAAATGCGATCAAAGAAACAGGGAATAGCCTCGAGCTTATATCCTAGAGAATATAAAAGCACCATACACAACATTAACTTCCTAAAAAAGAGGGACATGAAACCTGGTTCTAGGGAAAAATATAGGCTAAGGAAGTTCTTCCACTCACAGTCAAAACACAGGGAAGACTTAATCACCACATTTACAAGCTTCAATTTTGTTACTGATTCTTTCAGTATAAACTTGTGGACATTCTCCTGGGTCAAAACTACTTCAGAGCAGATCCATAAAGGTTCACAATTATTCCCTCAAATGTTTTCACAGTTCCAAATACAGATCCCTGTTTTTATGCAATCATTGCAACAAAATTCTGCAAAAAAAAAACTTGATTAAATGTAATACTTGTGTGCCCTTATCGGATCCTGCTGAAATAGTTTTGACCGAAGGGAATGACTACAAGCATACACTGAAAGAATCAATAATAATAATAATAAAGCATAGAAATGTGTTGACTAAGCCTTTCCTGTGTTTCGACTCCGAGTGGAACAGGCGTACAGGGACGTAGCCGGGAAGGGGGAGGGGGGCTTATGGGGCTTCAGCCCCACCCCGAAATCCAGCCAACCCTATAATATACGCAAGCATTTTGACCCCCCCCCTACCCTTCTCCTCACCCCAAGTAATGGACATCCCAGCCTCCTCAGCCCCCCTAAAAAGAAAAAAAGAAATTCCTGGCTATGCCATTGTTTTTTACCTATATTTTTTCATTAGAAACAAGTTCGATGTCCATCTGTTTTTGGAAACTTGACTTTGTGTATGATGTTTTTGTATTTCCTAGGTTGAAAACTC